>JACJUY010005121.1:50926-63589 GCA_014220935.1 Platorchestia sp. MABIK
AAATGACTTCATGAGCAAATGACTTCATGAGCAAATGACTTCATGAGCAAATGACTTCATGAGCAAATGACTTCATGAGCAAATGACTTCATGAACAAATGACTTCATGCACAAATGACTTCATGAACAAATGACAACATGCAAATGACAACATGAAAGAAAAACAATCTTTTTCCAATAAAGTTGATTCATGAGATATATTACATTGGGTTTTAAAATATCTTAATATTAAGATCCTTAGTTGATATTCACCCATGGGAATCGTAATACCCATGTCAATTGTCAAAACATGATTGCGTGAAAAGCGCAAAAAAATCGTTCCCTTCACTGCGTTAATCTGATTTTGACAATGCATAAATATATTCACACGTGTAATTAAGAAAACATTATCCTAGTGATGCATTGTTGAAAACACTCTCGTTAGCGCGCCCTTATATTCAAATTCAAGCATACGAACATAGGAACTAGTGATATGAGGTATTAATGTTGAAAGTAAGATTGGCAGATTTCAGTTACTTTGTCTGCGTCTAAGGTTATATGATTAGATTATATGTTAGTTTAAGCCTCCCTAACCGCTAAAAAAGCTAAAGAGTAAACACATCGTAGAGAAGCCTGAAACTGTAGACCCTGGTGTGTCAACTAGTAGCTGAGGAAAATAACTCGTTTAAAAAAAAAGCGCTTTCATGCAAGGGAGATCAGTAGTGAAAGCACTCAACCTATACAAACAAAAAAATCAAGTTTCGTAATGGTACATAAAAGTACTCCCGAAGAAGCAAATCAAGCTTGAAGTAGTTGATGGCGTGTCAATAAGTACAGTTACAAAGAGTGAATTCATTAGAGAATCCTTCTCAGATAAAGGTCTTTCGCTCCCTAAATCGTCAAATACTGTGATAGGCATGGACAACAAATTACAGCAGCATATATATAAAATGTAAAGAAATCGTGGGATCCCAGAAATTTCCGGGATTGTCTTCCTGAAATCCCGGGATTCCGGGATTTTCATTATGTCCCGTGATTGCAAACCCTAGTCTGCGTCTAAGATTATGAGGTCGACATTCGGAACAATTTTTTCATTCTTATGTATCAACTAGTATGGCAAATAACGAGCTTGGAGAGAATAAAACATTTTACCATAACATGAAAATTTATATTTCCTATGCTAATAATATTAGCACGAAGGAGTTCACCATAAAACATGAGAAGGATTGTTGTACAATTTTAACCAAAACATTTGCAACATTGCTGACACTATACGAAAAATTTTCTTCTTAAATAGTGTTGTCATAATACACTAAGGAGCGTAAGAAATGACAAATTGCAACACAAGACGTACATGAACATTTTAGGGCGTACAAGAACATTTTAGGGCGTACAAGAACATTCGTCAGAAATCGAAGTTTATTTGACATTTTTATTTTGTGAAATTTTTCATTATAAACGTAAGGGTATACCCTAACGATATTTTTTCACTTTTTCATTCATTGTTTCAAAAATCAATGAAAATTGTTGACAACTTCAATACTCGGCTGTACATAAGGAAAACCCACTTATTTGACCAGAATTTCTTCTAAATATCTCATGAAAGTCGTCTGAAAAATTCTTGGAGCAAAAGGCAAGTTGTATTTCGGGTTTTCCTGCGGCGAATCAAACTGAGGATACCGTTTGCCAACTCTCTAAACATTTCTAGTGAGAAATCAGAGTATTTCTGACAATTTTATTTCGTGAAATATTTCGTAAAAAACGTAAGGGATATTTACGATATTTTTTCACTTATTCATTCAATGTTTCAAAAATCAATGAAACTTGTTGACAACTTTAATACTCGGTTGTACATCAAGAAAAACTACTTATTTGACCAGAAAATCTTATAAAAATCTTATAAATACCAGTAGAATTTCGGGTTGTCCTAAGCCGAATCAAGCTTAGAATAACTTTAAACAGCGTTTTCCATTCTTTTAGAATTTCTAGTGAGAAATCAGAGTATTTCTGATATTTTTATTTGTGAAATATTTCGTAAAAAACGTAAGGAAAAGGCCAATTGAATTTCGGGTTGTCCTAGGCCGAATCAAGCTGAGAATAACTTCAAACAGCGTTTCCCATTCTCTTAGAATTTCAATGGAGAAATTAGAGTTTTTCTGATATTTTTATTTGTGAAATTTTTCGTAAAAAACTTAAGGGCATTCCCTTACGACATCTTTTTACTTTTTCATTCAATGTTTCAAAAATCAATGAAACTTTTTGACAACTTCAATACTCGGTTGTACATCAGGAAAAACTACTTATTTGACCAGAAATTCTTGGAAATATCTCATAAACGTCTTTTAAAGGGAAAGGAAAGTTGAATTTCAGGCTGTCCTAGGCCGAATCAATCTGAGAATAACTTTGAACAGTGTTTTCCAATTCTCTAAGCATTTCTAGTGAGAAATCGGTATTTTTGACATATTTATTTTGGGAAATTTTTCGTAAAAAAACGTAAGGGTCAGGAATAAGAAAATAAAACATTCGTGTTCTAAAAAGTTGTTACATAAGATGAATTACGTTGCCTGTTGAAATGTTTTAATATGAAAGGTCCCGAGTGGATATCCATAGATGGGTGCCATGACGGCCCATGTCAATGCTTGTACAAATGGCTGAGAGACAACGGACGCATTTACGATATTTCTCATTCAAAAGCTTCACAATAATGTAAGGAGGTGACGAGGTAGGTGACGTGGCAAGTTGATAGGTATTAAGGAAATTTCAAAAATACAAATTAAAAAATACGGTATTTACATTAAATGACAACATGGACCTCTCGTGCCCTCTGAGGCGCGCTGCAGGTTGCCTGCTATGACACCTGCTCGTGACGCGTTGCCCGCCCTCACATTGCGGCGCTTCTTGGGCCCTTCTCTCTCGCGTAGCTCTGGTGGCAGCCGCGAATGAGGCTGGGCTTGACTAATCATTTGTGATATTAAATAAACACCATTTGAATAAATCATGCTCTGAGTAGGTCGACTACTATCACGTATAAAAAATGGCTAGAGTTGCGTTTGAGAGTCGTTCACTCCTCTCGCTTGCGTTTCATGCTCTTCATCTCCCAATTCTATAAATGTAAGTTTGCAGCGAACTTTGCGTTATGCTGGCACAGCAGGCGCCGCAAAACAGGAGGTGCAGCTTGGTAATAAATTTTGCCTGAACGCGGTCTCAAACGCAAGGTCGTTGTGTGATGAGAATAGACTGAAATAATATTTTATTTTCATATGTTTGTGCGGTCATTTTTCCTCTGTAGTTATAGAAAGCTATTTTAGTTCATAGTAAATCGTAGTTTGCACTTACGTCATATTCATGCCACATGACAGGTGTTACCAGGTTGATTGAGTTGGTGAAGACTCGAGACATGCTAATGGATTTTTATACGCTATATAACATGTAATGTCGGCTAATATTCTCTGAAGCATGACGATGACCGAAAATATTGCGATTAAACGAAGTAGGACTGCGTTTTTTGGCCGGTTACTGAACAATCGCGTGATATTAAATAACGTTTTTTAATTCTCAAATAATTTCTAGGGATAAATCAGAGAATTTGTAACATTTTCACTATACACAATTTTTCTCAAAAACGTAGGGGTTGACTCTTACAATATTTTTGCCCCTCTCATTCAATGTTTCATGACTCTATGAAACTTTTTGGCAAATTCAACACTCGGTTGTACATCTTGTACAAGAAAAATTAATTTTTTGACAAAAAATTTTTTTAAATTCTCATGAAATTCATTTAAATGAAGGTTCAAGCACACAAATTTTATTTCAAAATTTTTAAAAACGAATCAATCTGAAATTACCTCTAAAACCTCGTTTTCCAATTCACAAGTCATTTTTAGTGAGATATCAAACTATTTCTAACATTTTTATTATTCGGAAACTTTTGTCAAATACGTACGGTCTTTACAATATTTTTTCACCTTTTCACTCACCTTTTCATTGAAAGAGCCAAAATGCGCGCGCCTTCCGGAAAAGACGCTGTGAAGACCTAGTTTACGATGAAAAAATATCACAGCGATGGTTTATAACCAAACCATGAAGATGTAACAAGCAGAACTTTCACGAGTTTTTCACTGATTTTAGTAGACTGCCAGAAAAAAAACGAGGTTCACGCGTTTTGAAATTGGCAAGATCCGCAAGGCTATGCAGCCAGCCGCTGGCATCCCTGCTTGGGCACGCAATTGGGACAAATAATGTGCGTTTGGTGTTCAAAACACTGAGAGAAATACGTCAGTAATTACTGTACACTTTGTGTAGATCATTTTGAATCTTCAAGTCCCGCTTCCATTTCCTAAAGTAAGCTTCACATGAACTCGAGTTGGGCAGAAGTTCAGAACTATCGAAAAAACACACATTGGCGTGATGTGACGGGTACCTGTATCATAATGCCGTGATTGTGACGGGTGCCCTGAATCATAATGCTGTGGTGATGGATAAATAATCATAATGACGTGATGGTAACAGATATACTAAATCATAATGATGTGAAAGCGAAAATTTATTGATTGATTGTAAGAAAGTTTTAGCCTCCCTTTACCACAACAAAGACATTCAAAGAGAGAAAGGATGAAGACACAATTTAGTATTGTGTTAAGTGTGATAGTGACGAGTACACTGAATCATAATGTGATGGTGACGGGTACACTGAATCATAATGTGATGGTGACGGGTACACTGAATCATAATGTGATGGTGACGGGTACACTGAATCATAATGTGATGGTGACGGGTGCACTGAATCGTAATGTCATGGTGACGGGTACACTGAATCATAATGTGATAGTGACGGGTACACTGAATCACAAGGACGCGAGTATAGTCTGTCTATGAGCAGCCGCTCGAGCACTCCCACGCCTCACAAAGCGCCAGTATAGGCAGCAAAAATTAACACTCGTTGAAAAGAGCACAGTCGAGCCTGAAACTCAGGACCTCACGATTGCAAATAAAAACTGAGCAGCCGATTTTGCTGACAGGAAAATTCCTCACGACAACAAAAGAGGCATTTTGCCTGCGCTCGAGACCTTCTGAAAGCACTACCGTACCTCTCCGTTCAATACCGTGGCTTTCATTGAGCTCGTGCGTATTATGGTTGGGCGGTGCAGCAGTAAAAAGGGCGATTAAAATCTTGCTGGCATTAACCTGATCTTTCAAAAGCTTTCTACGGAATAGCAGGACTTCTCTAATTCTAACCTGCGCCATTGAGAGCTCTCTAAAGGCACGGAAAAAGTGAACGACCTCGTAAACGCTATCACGCTCACAAAATTCACAGAACGCTTAAACACTTTTCCTTCGCAATCGTTCTTTTTTAGGTTTACTTTAATCAGGACCTCCGCAGCTCAAAAGAAGATCTTGGAAGAGAGAGTATTTGCGGCTGGTAACGTTGCCTAAATATCCTTCATTGCAGGAACGGGGAGCCGAATTTTTGCCCCTTATCCTGCCAATGTGCGCCATTGCCCATACTTATGGAGGCCATAATTTAGCGGATTTTTCGAGACATCCTTTCTTGTCGGCCATTTGCCTCTTTTAAACCAAGCTCCAAAAGAGCATTAAACAATGATGCCAATTACAGTTTTAACGACTTGCCTCAATTCTTTCAAAGCTCAACATTCTTTAAACTGCCAAACACCGGAGACTAATATCGCAATTTCATAGCGCCTTTCTTCGCAAGCACAAAATGTTAAGAAAACCTTAACCACTCTGAGCCTTCGACTTATCGATAAGGTTGACGAAGCTCAAAAGCTGAAGTAAGGAGCAGCGTGGGGGAAAATCTCCCATTAAACTTGCGCGAGTTTCGTCTTTTAATGATGCAGTTTCTTCATAACGAATTATTATTAATTATTTTTTTCTCACAGATAATGAAAGAAGTTTTCTTGAGCATACATAAAAGTATTTATGGCAGTACGGAGTTGCATATTATGAAATAAAAATATTCGCATGAGAAATAACACAAAAATTCGAATTCTTCATAATCTACAAAACATGTTGGGGAATATTTTATACATTTCGGCGCCGAGTAAAATCCACCCATGCATGAACGGTGACGAATCTCAAAGTGAAAATTGTTAATCTTTAGGCAGCTCTGTCAAGGTTGCATTCATCAAAATGATTTGCTTTTCTAAAGACCCGATCATGCCCAAAATAAAATATCCACCCAAAAAAAACATAACGTAAGAATAAATGAACAAATGACGTGATGCACTCAACAACATCTACATACTCAATCGGACTTTTCCTCAGCACCAAAATGGAGCCAAAAATACCACTTGAACAGTAAAAAAGCCTCAATATACTCAGCACCAGCTCGGTGCAACTCGTTGCTGGCGCACTTGAGAATGATTCTGCACTTAAAAAAATTTGTTTTATGTGACATTATTCACAATAATTATTATTTATGCTCATATATTTTCAAAAGTATCCTGAAAATTTAGCAGTATATTTTTTTTCGACGAAAGTATTTTTCGGTGGAATTAAGTCGAACTTAAGCTCTTTTTTAAAACTTAAAGAGGACTTTCTCGATGGTACAAAGACTGAGAGTTACGTAAGAAAAGCCAGCTTCGTGTCTCGGACCTGCAAGCCCCACTCCCAAAGTCCTAAGCAAGCGGCTTCACGACCCCAGTGAACCAAAAAATGATGGTTGGCTTGTAGCAAAAACTATTCTATTTCAATCAATGAAAAGCTTGCTGTAGAGAACGGAGTGCGAAGGGAAACTTCATTACTGAATGATCTTGTATTTCATTCCTCTTCAAGTTCAAAACAGAAGAACCTTGTAATTGCGAAAGAAGAATGCAATTCTATTGTGGAGCGATCAATCAAGCTCACATACATTTCCAACAATTTATGGACCAGCGTCCGTTCTGAAGGACATTAAGAAATCACTCATATCTTTATTATATTCTAAATGCTTCGATGACAAATTTACACCGAACTGGGTTTCATGAGTGATAATATAATTCAAGGAATATAAACAGTAATATTTCGTCCAAAACAAAACAATTAGGCCGCAACTAGGTTAAAAACCCAACATTTCGAGCGTTTTCTTTTCTTTTCGCGCGTTTTCGATGTTATTTATTTATTACAATCAATAATCCTTTTTTCTTTTCTGTTATTATATTATAACAGACATACACAGTTCACTGAAACAAAAAAAGGGTTCCATGCACCGCAGTGCGCACAAACCTAGCCAAATGCGAATGAAAAAAGTGTATCAGTTCGAATATTTAACAGACAAGCGGACACGAATACGTTAACTTAGGAATTCTTTTTATCTTCAGACCTTGTTAATTACGATTAGCGTAGCATTAAATTCCATTTCTAGTCATTAAATATGAATTCACACAGGGAAAACAATTTCAAATTCACAGTGTTACCATGTGTAACAGTTAGATTATTTTCATTCCAGAAGGAATTCATGCACAAAACATTTCCATAGATTACTTTAGTTAGTTTAAGCCTCCCTAATCTCAACAAAGGTATTCCAAAGAGGGGCTGCACCATTTAGAATGAAATAAAGAGAATGAGGAATCTATACACAAGGTTTATTCCAAACAAGATATCTGAGCGTAGAAACAGTAGGTTAAGAATTTTATTAAACAATCTAAAAGTCGAAAAAAAGTTGATGCTGAAAAACAGAACACCAGTGAACCGAAAAAAGATGCTTCGTAACAAAGAACTATTCTATTTCAATAGAAAAAAGCTTATTTTCCTCTCAGTTTGGGGATAACTCACATCTCTTCCCTGTAAGCACTAACTCCCATAGATACAATAGTTGTATTCTTGGCAGGCCATTAAATCTCTTGAGCTAAGACATAGTTCCCTAATGAAGTATTAGTACCTATTTAACATGTAGATGTATACTAAACGATGTGCATCTTATGGCCCCCAAAATCTAGTAAATTCAGCGTTATTTACTCAACAAAAGCCAGCCCAAGAGCGGGATCAGAGACTGCAATAATCGCGGAAAAGGGCACTCATCGAAGCGGGAAAAGCACACCCACTGAAGCACAGTCTGGTCAGGCCTTGACTCAAGTGGGGGCGTTATCAGTTCCACATAGTTTCGAATTTTGAGCTGCAAGTTGATTTAGTGAAATTATGCTGCTCATGTTTCAACAACAATCGGCATGAAGGTTTGCAGCTCATGACAATAAGAACACGTCTCCATTTCTAGGTACAGAGTTTACCGAAAGAAGAAAAAGGAAAGAAAACGTAGCGTCTCTTTTATCGACTTACGTTGAAATTAACAAACTTTTTTTGAACACTTTTAGAGGCTGTAATCTAAAAATCAATACGGATGAAGTTTTAGCGAGAGGAGTTGCGTGAAAGTGAGCTTTCACGAGAAATTTATCCTAGGAATCATTTTACATTTAAGGTTTAGTCCTTGGTTATTATGTCCGGAATTTAATGGTTTGCAAGCTCCAAGAAATGAACAAATTTTTCAAAATTGAAATACTGTGCGAATAACTTCAGGTCATTTCAAGATGAAAATTTTAATTCGTCATTACTTCAATATGAAAGATAATATTTCCCTACTAACTATTAGATATCATCTTGAAAATTAATTTCTCATTCATTTACTCTGCCTGAGAACCCTTGCATAGAAAATGAATGTACGTTTTCGCATTTCCTTTCGAATTTACCCACGTATCAATAGATGAAAAGCAACCCGAGCAAAATATTTTGCAGATAAGACATTCAAAATTTAAGCATTTCGTCCTGTTCGGATTGAAAACTCGGAAATTTCAAAACTCGGTGCCCATAAGTTGCTGAAGTGAGGACGTTTATTCGTCGCAGCGGCCGAGCATTACATTCTATACCAAGGCTCCTTTTTTGGGGGTGTCGCAATCACGGGAGGGCTTCCAATTCAGCGGGCGCTCGCAAAATTTAAATTTAATCTCCAGGTCACAAAAGGAACGGATGTTTCTGGCGTATTTCTCTGATTAATCTGACGCTCGGAGATCCGAATTTTGAGCAAATCTTACGCGCAATGACAGCACTCCGCGATAAAATCCGTCAAATTACCAGCGTTTCTCACTCTTCACTTGAACGCTCGTAATGAAGACCGCTCAAGAGATATCTTTTCAAAAATAAAACGCCCACACATTCCAGTTTCATAATGAAAACGGCGCGAATCACGCGAATTTAAAAGCAAATGAGGAAGCAGAATTTTGGCGGGCTTTACACACACACACATATTGCAGTATAAAATCATGGTCCGCACTCGCAAACTTTTTCCCGCGTCGAAAGTGGATGACTACGCGGTGATATGGAAATGAAATAGTTCACATTCAATATTACTTATTTTTAAACTTCTATTTCCGTACAAGAATAGTAATAATAATGGTGGAAATAATAGAAATAGTAATAATAATCCATATCCTTACTACAGCGGAGCAGTTCAAAAAATACAATGATGAAACATGAAGTTTGATCTCTTTAAAGAACCATTTGAGCATTTTTTGTTGTCTTTTGGGAGCGCTATCGTCGGTGTGTTGAACAGTAATACACATGAGTACACACTCGCAAAAGATACAACAGGTGCAGAAAAAAAAAATAAAAAACAAAAACCATAGCGAATGAAACCTCACCAGAACTCTTAAACTGAACTTAAGTCTTAAACTGAACAAAGGACTGAATATTAAGCATTCCGAACAACGCATGCTCATCAGCAACGTTTCGTAGAGACAAAGAATGCAGACCAGAACGAAGGTGCCGTCTTTGAGGCTAAAATGTTGTCATTAGTTATCGGTAACTTCTTTCTTTATCAATCAAAATCCTACACGAAGCCAATGCCTGTTTTCGGTAGTGAAGCAGCACACTTGACGCAGGTAGCAAATGAAGCAGAGTTATGACGACCATGGGACTGAATATTTACATAGGCGATCCCTTGTTGACGTGATACGCAGGTATTCAACTCGTCACACTCGTACATTTTTGTATCATCTTGCTCACCGGCTCCTTACGAGTGGTCGCCGTGGCCGAGTGGTGAAGAACGTGCTCTTTCGTGAAGGTGTCGGCAGTTCGGTTCCCGGCCCTGCGCGGCGATTTTTCCCCGTTGGGTAAAGGAAGAACTCGAACAAAATTCCCCACACTACCCTGATGGTTTGACCGGGAGTAACCGTCATGGCGTCCTGGTGTTAGTTATAAGTCATTTGAAAAATCATTGTACAAGATGATATGTATTAGGCTTGATTGATTGTAATAAAGCATCCTTCAAGACCTCCGATGTGCCACAATTTCCTGCGTCAAGACCAGCGCCCACTCACTCTCGACATTCGACTACCGTTATTTCTGAAAGAACGGAAATACTTCGATAAAAAGCTCACATATACTGAGAAATTGAAGAGAAATTACCGTAATATTCCGTTCAAGACCCGAGAAATTTGGTCGTTATAGGGTTAAGCGGAGCGGAGGACGAGTTTAACGCATATTATGTCATTGTTTTTCTATCTAAGGACGCGATCCGCGTGTGTGTCAGAGGGTAAAATTCATTACTTTTCTGATACATTTAAAGTTAACATACGGCGGATAAGTTCAGGTTGTGTTTGGTTAAAATAGGATCCCTTTAGGAAAATGTAGGGTAGGGTATGGTAGGATGGGGTAGGGTAGGTTAGATAAGAGGTTTTGGTTCATTTATGTTAAAAAAGAATGAGAGCCGCTGATCTTAAAGCCACAATAAAGCAGTATAAGCATCATCATAGTTACAAACATGGTGGTTTTGAGCACCGAGCACGTCACGTTGGCGTCAGCGCCTGCAGTGCGCATTTCGTCGTCGTCCTTTCGCAATAGAGAATCATCAGTTCCGTCACCTTCGTTTGTAGGGCAGTTGCGTTAAAGAGGGGCTTTCCACCCAATATTTTGCGCTTGATCGTTCATTGGTGGATAGGGGACCAAGTAATAACATTGAACGATACGAAAATGAAGAATAAAAATGAATGCTGCGGCAACTACAAACACAAGAAAAAAATTCCACTTAAAACAGGGTTCAAGGATTTAACTTCCCACCCAAAATGAAACGGGCTTCTAACACATCGGAGTAGCCTGCACTTCTTTTTGAACTATATACTGTACATATTGTCCAGAATTGTGTAATGAGAGCAACGCAAAAACGAAAACGGCCGGAACTAAAAATTGTTTTTACAAGCCCACAGCAGACTCTTGCGACAATTTTATAAATTACTCTTGCAGTAGTTGAGATGCAACTGAGAGCGACATTTCTTCTGGTACTGAATACAGTGAAGATACGATGAAGGATTCCTGAGTCGTACTAAACGTTATGTTTAGGGAAGTTACTTTTCTTTAGGAGAATGATCAATAGTAATTGATCATTAGGCGAATGATCATAATTCGTAACGTACTAAGAATGTACTAAGATCTTGAAGAATATACTGAGGTACATTCTTCAAGATCTTCTTAAAGAATAAACTACGGTACATTCTTCTTTATGAACTCCCTAATTTAAGATGGACTTAGGAATCTCTCATATGAAGAGACGACTCAGGAATCTCACTTAGTACCTGCAAATGAACCTTAAGTACACAAGATACGCTATAGGGCAATACTCCTGAGCGCCGCCCGTTCAATGGAAACGCCAAGAATTTGCAGCTTACGAAAACGTCACATTTTAAACTAAATAAAATTAAAACTAGCACTTTCAAAAACATCTTGCATTCGCAATCGTAAGTGCGACTTTTGTGAAAATTTAAAAAGAACATGTATTTACTTCAAAAAGGTGTTTGGCATTTGCAATCGTAATTGACTTTCGTTAAAAATATAAATGGAGCATATATTTCCTTCAAAATGATTTTTGGCTCTTGCATGAGTGAATACGATATTTGTAAGTAAACAAGCTTTGAGGAAATAATCGTCTCACGAAAGTAGATAGAGTACATGTGTATCAATGAAAGCCCCCATCTGTCCTCAAAATAAAATCACAACGGACGAGGATTTGAAGTAATTAGAAATGTGTAATCCTCACTGCCTATGGTGAACTTCCATTCCTTCAGAGTTGAGAGAGGGAGACTCTTCAAACTTAAGAAGAATTTATTGAAAAGTTCGGACGTTCGATGATTGGATTTTTCGAAGGAGCGTCAGTCGGTGGCTGGAGCGCGAGACATCTCGAGGAGTGGATTAGCAGTTGAATCAACGCACCACGCACAGAAGAAGCAGTCGAAGTGCTATGGGACCTCTCAAACGCTTCCAGTTGCACGAACCCTCACGGACAAGTGAGAACTGAGGCAAAAATCCATGTGGTGATAGCACGTGGAAAATGGCGTTCCGCAGCTTGTTGCTCTTGATTGTTATGGTTAGATTATGAATTAGTCTTCCATATATATTAAGAACAGAAGGATAAATGCACCGTCTAATTTGGAACTACAGAGACGAGGAATCGGTGGATAAAGTGTGACCCACAGTCATCGCATAAAAACAGCAGGAGAGAAATAAGTTTAAGAAACTATGTAAAAAAAAAGTAAAAGGTGCCGGAAAAAAAACAGCAATGAACCAAATGAAGATAGTCCAAATAAACAAACTCTTTTTCTATTGCAAAAAAAGGAATGCACACCGAACCTTCAGTTAGCGCTCTAACATCTTCCTCGCAGGGGCGTTATTTCTCAAATATAAAATAATTGTACCTTCCTGAGGCGG
>JACJUY010005122.1:10718-34437 GCA_014220935.1 Platorchestia sp. MABIK
TATTTACATATCTGTACATGTATATATGCACATATGTGTGTACTAAACTAACAACTAGCATTTGAACTAGAAATACCGCTCTTTTTTCTGTTCACTCTCAACTTGTAACATTACCTAACTCGTCATCTCTTTACTATTGTAAAGCATTCACGTAAAAAACTATGAATTCGTTGTGTGATTTTCCATTTATATTTAAATAAAATGCTTATCAACTAATGACCGTTGTGTTAAAAAATTTTAACTAGAAAAACAAAACTTGTAATTTTCGTGGTCCTCATGCTTGTATTTTTTTTTCATGCTTCCTCGAAATGAAATTTTTAAACATCTGCCGAGACAAGCAATTCTAATATTATTCCCTGACGTCAAGAAATTCAAAGCTTTGTGTACATGTACATGTGAACATGTGAACTGTACATGTGAACTGTCACAAGTGTTTTCACGCCACAGTGAAAATGCATCGTCAATGAAATTGTTTTTTCTCTAATAATTGCAATTACATGTATCATCAAATGTAGATTAAGCAACATTAGGAGTACATTGCCCTCAATAATTTCATTTCGACTAGTGACATGGGTATCACAACATTCATGTGTGCTCATCATTTAAGTGTATTTACTTTAAGATATTTTGAAAACTAATGATGTACTTAAAGTCATTATTAATTTAATTTAAAGTCATAGATAAATACACGAACCTGTAAGAAAGGGACAATGTAGATTTTATTGTTTTCCTCTAATGACTTCATTTTCAAACTTAATCTGTTGATTCTAAACTTTAATTTCTTCATATGTGTGGTACACCACAATTTGTTCTTTCATGTGGAAGTCTTTCCTGGCAGTGGTAGGTCTTAATTGCATCATCATAGTGATCAGCATTTGGCCTCAAGTGTTTGAATATTTTAAGGAGAATTTGAGTTTTCGCTGCCACAACCCTATACCAAACATTGCCTCAGACAATGCCGACTGGCGGTATGGTCGGGCAGTATGAATCAAGGTCACATCACAGAACAAAACTTGTGGAACTCTTTATTTTCTGTCACATTAGAATTAGTATCTAAACTAAATGAAAATTTTCCCGGTTGAACATCAATTTTTTATTTGTCTTCTTGCGAAGTGCAAAGGAACTCAAAAGTCCTACTCCGTTTTGATGGTGGTGGTGCTGTTGACTTCACTGTAGTTGGTGCAAATGGAGAAGAAATGGATATTGGTATCCATTTCTTAATATCTGTAGTATCATGTTACACTTGCCAACACTGACAGCAGGACTGAGAGGGCATGAAAATAAGAAATTAATAAGTTGCAAAATCATCCTTCTTTTGACTGGAGTAGCTTAAGCTGTGTTCACACTGGACACACAAAGCATTAATGTTTGCAATGCAAAAAAATTACTTCTGAGCAGAATTTAGGATGCCGTAATCCAATGAAAAGAATAAAAAATTACAACTCAATAAAACAAAACCAAACCAAATAAAACCCAATGAAACCCAATAAAACTCAGTGAAACCCAATGAAACCCAATGAAACCCACAAGAAAACAATGAAACCCAATAAAGCCCCATAAACCCCATAAAACCCCATAAAACACAATAAAACACAAAACCCAGTAAAACTCAATAAAACCCTTAAACGGCCCTTAAATTAGGATGCTGATTAAAGATCAAGCTTTCTCTCAATCTATATTCTATATTGATGTTGAGAAAAATGCATGGGGAGCATTCGATCGTTTCTGTCAGAGGGACCTTGTTTTGAAACAGGAAATCAAAGGGACATAAAGAGCTAGCTAAATCGTTTACGGAAAGTTTCTAAATGTTAGGTTGCAGCATGAGTGTTGAGATGCATTTTTTGAACAGTCATAATGAATCAATTCCGGCAAGCTAGCGGGATGTGCGGGATGAACAGGGTGGACGCTTTCACCAGGATATCAAAATCATTGAAGATCGATATCAAAGTCGCTGGGACGTTCACATGATGGCCAATATTGCTGAAGCATTCAGTGAATCTGCACAGGTAAGCGACATTTAATCTAGACGGTCCATGAAGCGCAAGTTTCTACCTAAATAAATCTGTCTTTCTTCGGAAAAGCTACTGATGAATCCACAATGTGCTACGAAAGTAATTAAAACTTTTTATTTATTAATTTTGTAGGTTTGAAATGAGTTTTGAATTATATTAATTTGTAATGGTTTAGAAGTTTGTCAGCAGTAACAGGAGGGCTACATATAAATTGCCAGTAGTATATGGGAGGTAAACAACAGCCAGAAACAGCAAATAGCCTGAGTGTAAAAGCAAATGCAACTGCACTCAATGCTAAAATAAATGCAATGGTTTTCCACAAATCAGTGCCATATCATTTAAATTTGAATGTGTGTACAATAGTCAAATAACTAAGCAATAATAATTTATATTTTGTATCTATTTGTAAACTTCGATCGGATCCATTTGTACAGTATTTCGTTCGTGAAAAATTGAATTTTGTATTGGACAATTTGATGTTTTCCATGCTCAAGTTCGTAAGTGATGAATGAATATGAAAATTGTGCTGATGCAGGATGTAAATATCCAATTCACACATTTTCCCCCGCATTGCAGAGCAAAATCGTTTGCTTTTCATGCCAGTTTTTCACCTTGTCCATTTTTTAAATATTTTTCTATTGAGATTGGAAATGCGACCAACGTTTGAGCACTCAAAATATAACTAAAGAAAATCAAACGAAGGAAAATGTGAGAGAAAATAGAGTTACGCTAAAATTTCCCATGCGAATTAAAAATTGTGATAGCACAAAACTTGACGTTTTACCGAAGGAATATTGTTAGGAAAGAAATAACAGGCAACATTACTAACGTAATATAAAAATACCTAATTCGTGAATTTCAACATTAACTTAATGGCTCTCTTCCCTCATTCAAGGTTGAATCAATTCACGTGGAGAAGAACAGTGAGTCATATTTCTGTACTAGTCAGAGTCCGAAGAACTCGTAGCCTGGCTCTGTTACCACGTTTGGAGTATGTAAATGTTTCTGAGGTCTCAGCTTTCACGGTATCAGTCGTGTTACCTGGTGATATTTTCAGTGCACGCGCTTTCTTCCTCTTGCTTCTGTCGCCTTCCCAGTCACACCAATTCTTCCGAGTTGATCCATGAGCAAAATTAGGAGACTAACTCGATGCGACTGCCATGGCAGCAGTTGCAACTGAAGGAATTATTAATGGTGGAATTTAAACGTTGAGTGAAGCCGCAGTAGAAGTAGAACAAAAAGTACAATAAAAATAAATTAAATCTGGAGTTATAAAATTCAAAAATTAAATTACTCGGAATGAGGGGCTCTGTTGAATTTTTCTGCTAAAATGCACTTTCGTTCAACAAGACAAATAGCTGCTTCTCTCCTAAACGTGTTGTTTACTCTCTTCCTGCCTCAGTCCAAATTCGTTACTAATGTATGATGCAAATTTAGTTTAATTGTCTCTTAATATACGTCGTTATGTAAATTAACTTGATTTTTTTGTCATTTCTAGGTAATTACACAAGTCATTAAATGGATAAGGTACAAAAATGATTTCAAAGGTTTTGTTGTAATAACTTTTTGTTTGAGAAATAGCGGCTTTTTAATGTTTAGTTTAACTTTTTTTTAAACAGACAAGTGATGGAGAGGTGATATATAGATTTCAGCAAGGATAATTACGAAAATAGTTATTTATTAAAATCGATTTCAGAGATTTTTTTGTTGTTGCCTCACATGAGCCAAAAACTGCTACAGACCATAAGAGCCGTCGTCTCAGTCTATGCAAGGACACCCTAGTTCATAACATCACACAACCAGTGGCTGCAATGGGTGGCCACTAACGGTCCACTGCAACCAATACTGCTGACATAACGTACAGTGCAGGACCAGCGCTAAACTCCATTTACTGTGGAGAACCGCAAAAGACAATGCGCCGATCTTAACTGCGTATGGAGCTTTCTGAGCGAGTTGCTCATTTGAGGAGGTGTGAATAGGAAAAAAAATGTAGAAGTATTTCATCTGAATGCCTCGGTTGGTCGGTTCTAACGGTACCCTTAGATACAGCGAATAAGTAAACATTTCCCCTGTGCTGTTACTAGCTTCAGGGGACAGTCTCGCAAAAAAAGTCTTTCATTTTTTGAGGGATATCTGTGGAATTTTCATCATCGACGTAAAATGATCCAATTTTCTAGACTCGTGTGCTTTTTTCGTAATTTTAGTACAAATGGATTTTTTGCAGAAAAACAGAAAAAGTGGGTAATTCGGAAAATGGGTTTCTTCCAAGAATTTTCAAGTTACAGAACCGGCATTATGTTTTATAGATAGCTAAATATACTATCTACAGAAAATCGTGAAAAGACATTTGACAATTTGATTAGCTAAATCTTACGATTTTTTTTCTCAAAAGTTCGGTTTTTTTTCTATTTATATCTCCTATAATTTTCAACCGAAATCAAATTCCAAATTTGTTTCCAGTATTTTTAAAGCCCTTCTTAACCCCTATCGATTGATACATTAGCCTTTCCTGTACCTTTAAAACTGTGGGAGAAATCCACTTCAAAAGACAAAAACTGCAATTGTACAGGAAAGCCGTTTTTCAAAAACAATTTATTTAATTTTTCATCATTTTTGAGTTAATTTTTTTGTCAGATTTTATTCCGTTTTTAGTTGCTTTATTTAAATCCTATTGATTGATATATTTGCCATTCCAGTACCTCTAAAACTGTGAGAGAAAATTCACTTCAAAAGACAAAACCTGGAAGTTTGCAGGACAGCTGAACTTTCCCCTATTTTTTCATAATTTTCAAATTAAATGTGTTTAATTAAGAAATTAACGTGATTGCTTTTCAGATCTTTTCAAGCCCTATCGATTGATATGTTTGCCATTCCTGTACCTTCAAAACTGTGGGAGGTGATACATCTCAAACGACGTCCAGTAGATGTTTTCACAACAATCTAATTAATAAGCTAATGACTCAAAGCAGCCGGATTCAAAACAAACAGTTACATCATCATAATTCGTTCACTGAGTGTTAGAATGTTTCGTTTGAGTTCGAAAGCATTTCGAGCAAGGCCATGAATGAACTCTCTTGCTATTCAAACAGAGGAACGCTCATAACTTACATAAGTCGTGAGAAGAGGGACGATCACCCTGCCATTGGAGCGCGCTGAGGCCAGCAAGGGCGTGTCTTCTACCCTGTTTAAGAACAGAAGACGATGTGGACGGTACCGAGCTGGAAGAAGTTAAGCTAACATTAGGATTTTGATAAGTATGTGATTGAAAGAGATGGAACTTGTTCAACCAGAAAGATTTCAGCTTTCCTGTAGCGATTGTACTAATTCTCTCCCATGAACAGAAATAAGGTTCTAACAATTTAAAAAGTGCATTGTTTCTTCGTCCTAACGAGTGAATGTTATTGATTTTTTTCTGTCTTGAATACTGGATGAAAACCGTTATGGTACGCTGTTTGAACTCCAGTTTAGAACATATTTCAACATTCCATTTCATAAAATACGTTAGGCTAATTGTCATGGTTCACACTAACAGACCTATCAACAATAAGTAATTTTGCAATAATATTCGTAATAGTCCCAAAAGATACCAGGTACAAACTCCATTTCGCAGCATGATGATCATAAGCTCGATGCTTAAATTGGCAATGTTCATGGTGACACCGCTGTTGCTTAACAACGTGGAGGTGGACAGCGGCTCTGCTTCTGCTCTGTTCACAAAGGTAAGCGCTGGGCAACTACTTGAGAGTCCTTGATGAAGGTAATCTAAAATTTATACAAAGTCACAATGATGCTAAAATCGATTTAGGTTGTTGTGTTATCGCGAAGGAATGCGCAGTCATCGGCTGAAAGTAATATTGAGGTTGGCAACGCGGTCATCTATTACGGTGAAACACAGTTAAAGCTGATGTTCTATTGAAGTGGGTGGGTTCCACGGTTCTTGTGAAGGATTACGTGGTTACCCTTACGATGTAAATGATGTGTGCAAAGGGATAGTCTAAAGATAATACAACGCAACGTCGATGCTTTCACAGAATTGGGTAACACGGCTATCGCTAAGGATCGCGTAGTTACCCTGTCAGTTTTGTAGCGCACTAATGGCAAACGCACTAATCAAGTGCGTTGAGTAACAAACTAATCTAGTATTTTGGGTAACACACTAATCAAGAAGCACCGCACAACCCTGCGCCGTTGACTTGGGTAACTTCATATCGATAGAGGATGAGCAGTAACCCTGTGGAAGTGTAACGATTTAAGTACTGCGGTTACGCAGTAATCCAGAGACAGGACCATTCAAGTTGAGGAACGTTGTGAGGAACATTAATGAATATTGTGTTACTCATCTTGGGAGGAAAATCCTGAACGGTTTCATGTGCAAAAACTGCAAATGGGTTTATAAAGATTGCAACTCTAAGAATGGGAAAACAACACATAGAAAAAGAAAATATATCCGATCAAATGGTTTCAGTGACTATTGATTTCCTTTCTCTAAACTTAGCTAACATGTAATTTCTCCGAACTATTCCCCTAGAGGTGCACTGCACACAGATCATTAATTCACTTGAAATCAGTCAAGTCTCAGTCATGATAAAAATTGCTGAATAGATATAAGTGGGACCAAAGAGTACAGATCTACAGGTCTCTTTGACGCGATGCGGTTGCAAGTAGTGACATGACTGGTGTTTAGTAGCTATAATAATATCACACTTTCTAGCCTAACTTTTTCGCCGGAGCACCTGTGAATTTAGCCAGACGAAGCACAGCGCCTGTATTGGGCGGCTAAATTTGTAGAAGCTACGGCGAAGAATTTAGGATGAGTTTGGTGCTCAACTAGCTGAAAATCTCAACAACAATTAACACTCGTGAAAAAGCCGATGTTTTGAATGACCTCGAATGGATTTGAATGATGATAAGTTTGATTTTTATTGTAGATTTTGGTCAGGATATTTGGAGACACCTGCAGTGACGTCAATATATATTCTACAGAATTGGGCTCTATCGTGTATTGCTCGTGTTCTCCGTACACTTTCGGTAAAACCGTGATGACAGTTAACTTTGTCGTGAAATGACGTTTGCAAGTTAACGTTCAGGTTAAAACACAAAACTATGATCTATTCTGATAATTGTTTTAGAAAAACAGAGTGAGCGTAATAATACTTCGTACAGTAACGAACAATATTTTTCACACTGCGATGAGGATGAACGTAAGTTTGAATGAGAAAACTTCTCATAATCTTTTACCACATACGTAGAAATTTTAATCATAGTGAAAACAATTCAACTCAAAAGACTCCCTGCCCCTAAAGAAAAAGAAGCGCACGGTTTTAAATTGAAATTCACTCAAATCGTTAACGAGGTTGAATACAGTTCTTATGAAATTCTTTCGAACAGATTTACAAGTTGCAAACAAGTAATATCGATCGCACTAGAGAAAGAAAAACAGCATAAAATATGCATATGTAAGGTTCTTTAACATATTGTTGAATACCTTGGAGGCTTTAGTTCTTAACACATAGATGAACTTCTCTTTAACAGTACAATAATAGTTTCAACTCATGTGCCTAGAATTTACCTGAGTTTACTTACTGATAACTAGTATTACTGTCTGTGAGGCCTTCAAGTTTAGGGGGTCTAAGTGTTTCTTATTTACGGGTATGACTGGTTTGTTTGCGTAGATTCGTTCCTGGTGTGTTGCCTCCAGATCGTGCAGAAATAATATCTATAAAGAACAATGGATTCTTTAATCATTAATTCCGTAGTGAATTTTATTCTTTCGGTGCCTCAGAATTTAATTTTTGCAGAAATAAAGGCAGTTCCTGGTATTCCATTTTTACTAGATTTTGTTCATGTCTTGCGAGTATTGAATAGTAATACAACTTTCGTGTTTGTTCCGCCATAAGAGTGTTATTTCCAAGCAAAAATGTTTTTCGAGTGTCTTCTACCGCGGACAGAATGATTCATAATATTTTTGGCTGATACGAAGCTAATATTCTTGCCTATATGTGCACATATTCTTGCCCCAGACATTATGGTTGTCGAACCATTGCGCTGAATGCTTAGAGGCTAATTCATGTTCAACCAGCATTCGTGCAACGAACTCAGTCGAGAATAGGAACATTTCAATGTAACCCGTAGAAAAAACAGCCGACTTGTGGTCTATAAGTTATTATCTTGAGCAACTCTCAACTTATATTAAAGATTAGGCCTTCTTATTCAACATTCATAATGCTTTGTTCAAGTTATAAATACCTGGGACATTCTGTGACTCATAAGCTTCCGAATAAGTCAAGGTTCAAAGATGTTTACTCGAGGATCGATTATAGATCGTAAGCTTAGTTCTGCGACCTTTTGCCGCAGGTGCAGGGACGGACAGTGAACTCGTCTAGTTGCATGCAGAAAACCGTCCAGGCTCCAAAAAACATCAATCTCCGACAGTTCTGCGGCACAAGCTGCATGGCAATTTACGAGTGCCGTTTCTTCTGCACTGATAAAGGTCTGAACGTACACTCATCTGTCTTCCATTCGGGAGACTTTTTTTTTAAAAAGAAATATGTTCATAAATCGACCCTTTTTTTTAAATTGAGATCATCAAATGATTTGCCAGCTTCTTAACCAAAAGAGATGAAGTGTGGGCATAAAGAGCAAGCTCAGTGAGTAGAAAAGTTTTCCCTCTGTCCGCTTTTACCCTCCATTTCCGTTTCTCTCCGTGTGAGAGTACTGCGTTCTGGAGGAAAAGTCGCCCGGGCCGAACTGGAGTCAAAACATGGTCCTTATGTTATTCGGTCGAAGATTTAGTTATTCGAAATTGTTCGAAGCTAGTCATAGCTAGAATCAAATGTCATATAAGTTTAAAAACTGAAACTAATTTTCATCCGTATGAATTGTGGTTCACATACAATGGCGCTGAAAAACTCTAAGTGTTGAGTGTATTTATATTTCTCCCGCTGTCGCACGGGTCTCTCCAAATGAATTACGGAACACTCAATTTCTACCAACGATATTGACTGTAGCTAGATTAAGATGTATTTATTTCAATGTATGCAATATACGGACCATTGGTTTCTAGAAATTATGTGTTATAATTCCAGTACAATAAACCGAAATCGAGAACCTCGTTCCGGGAATTTCAAAGTGTACGTGTTAGAAATTGAGCTCGTCATTATCATGTAAGAAAAATAGAGAAATATTCCTGGTGAGAGAAATATTCCTGCTCTGTGCATCGAGGGGCGTTCGTCTTAGCAGGGTTGATTGAAAAGTAAATTTAGGGCTTTTACGTATGATTAGGGCTACCTAGTACTTATCGATTGATGAATAAAAGTAGGGCTATCGACCTCATTTTGAATATTCAATGACAGCTACATAAGGGGAATGAATGACAGGTGAATTGCATGGTGGGTATTGTCTGCAAGAAAACCTGGATACATAAGTTGCTTGCATTATTGTAACAGCTATGGCACAAATTTAAAGAACACTGTGCAATAAATTTCAGGTTCAATAATAGAATACGTTACGCAAGACCTGTTACAGGGTAAAAAAATACCCTGATACTGAATTTAACTTTTATTCCTCCAGATTAAGCATGCTTTCCCTGAACCGTGAATCATACATTATTATTGGTTATGAATCAAAAACACGCACCTGCCAACTAAAACATTTTTCCTTCTAACCTCATGGGGGGAGTGTGATATTATCGTCAATATTACAGCAGTAGTCTGCCAGCATCCAAGAAACCCGTTTTCCTACGCTTTATCGTTGCTCCATCACTGAAATATCCTGATGGAATCTTTCGCGGTGTACATGATTCTCTGCAAAAAAAATCTAAATGAAAATGGATCAATTAAACTTTTAGAAACGTATTACATCCCATTTCCTGATAATGAATTAGCAGATCATTCACAATTTGCATATAGTCTTCTGATCGATGTTTCAATAGGAAGTTGTAATAAGCTTTCCTAAATGACTTGAAGGCAAGCTTCTCATTTATATTGAGATGCGTGATGAGAGTTTCATCATGCACAATTTTTTTGATTTGGAGACCTATGAAGATACCTTCTTTAATTTTAGCTCGACTTAGGGAAGAAAATTTCTCTGTAAGAGAAGCAAATGCTGAGGAATCCTTGTTTCGAGCTCTCATAAATTGCTTAAGCCAACCAAATTTAATGCGCAAAGGTGGGAAATTAATTCTATCCTGTTAACAAGTAGTTTGTGCATGATGTTATGTTTTCCTTGCTCAGTTTCATCTCAGATTGGTCAATCCTTGAGTACATAATCAGTTCTCGCTCTTGAGTTCCATATTGAGGAAGCATAAAAATTCAGAACAGCCAAGCTCAAGGCCATTAGCATGGCTACAACCCTTAAATCGGCACAAATATTTCAGGTATGGTCATCATACTGTATACATGTTAGAATTGCTTTCAGATTTTCAAAGATCCTTTCATTGTTGCTCCATAATTAAGTTATGGGAACAGATGGCAGAGTGTTACCGTTGTGTATATATATAGCATGACAGCTTTGATGCTGATCTTGGATGCATCTATGAAAAGTCGCCAGTTGATGTTATCATATGGTATTTCCAGTTGCTCAAAAAGTTCAGTGAAGTCATTACTAAAGCATAAGTCGTCCATCATAGTGAACAATGCAAGCAACTTCTCTGTACGTTTTCTGTTGTGTGTTATCTTCACTCTTTTCTCAAGAAGATTACGCGATTGACGCTTTGATGTAAGAAGCTCACTTTTGTCTATGGTTAAATAAAGATCCCGGGGCAAGTTACTTAGAGCCTCTTGAGAAAATGGTATTGGTTTACTTTAGCTTTCTGGATCATTGGGCTGCACATATTCACCACTGAAGCGTTCACCTGCACTGCTGGAACTCCGCATTTCTTGATCTGGTCGTTCGGGCTCAGGTAAATCTTTTGAGTGCTCTACACTGGGGCATTGCTTATTGAAAATTTGGGTAAACAATGTGTTTACCTTCTCTGCAGTACAGCCTGTAAAATCTTGCTCAGAGAAGTAGCAGTCATGAGAACGATCTTCCTGCTCACGCCAAATCATTAGCATCCCAAACTTCATCTGAACATTTTCCCTGCACACCAGGCGCTCAATGTCTTCACTCATTTAAGGCAACACACATGAGGAGCCTAAGGATTGGTCGGGTCTTCTATGTCACCATCAAAGTACGCCGTGCATAATTTCTTGATATGGCGTGTCATGCTGCGTTTTTCTTCAGTAAATGTTAATTCCCGGCGTACGTAGCAGTGTCTGTTTCGATTATTTGTGCGCTGTCTTGCACTTCTTGGTGAATACGTATAAGACCTAAAAGACTAAAATACATTAATCATAAGCTTTGAAGTTCTTAGTTTTGAGTGATAAATTCAATAAAATATCAGCACACAATGGTGAATCTGGACAACACTCAAAAACGTATATAAGATCTGTGACCATTTTTACATGCAAAACAACTTGGGAAATCTATTGCTGTCTTCTTTTGCAGAACTTCTCAACATTGACAATAATATTCTGCCAAAACCATACCTAATTCAACAAAAAGAAGGCCCGAAACGGATTACCCATGGTTCTCTTCATAAAAAACATGGCCACAGATCTCTTGTACGTGATATGAAACAATGTAAAATTACCTCTAATGTCAACCTCACAGTCTAAGACGAGAAACAATTTAGATCTACCCGTTTTACATTCAATCATAATCCCTCATCTCACTAGTTCCTATGTTCGTAAGCTCAAATTTCAATGTGGGAGTGCACTTAAAAAACAACGCACCGAAAGGAAATGCATTTTAAACGTGCTTTTCTCCCAACCATTTGTTTGTTATGAAATTAACCGGTATACGTATTACTGTCCCCATGTGTAGATATCAAGTCATGGTCTAAATTTCAAGATATTTGAAAGCATTTTCGCTCATATTAAAACATTTGAACGTGCGACGTTATTCATCGGCAATTTTTACTTTCCTATGCCCGTGAGTGCATTCAGACGAAATCATTTTCGGTAGCCAACTTTTCGCATTGCTCCAGTTATGCTGCACATGTTATGGACTGATAATCCAATATACGCGCACCCTAACAAGAGTGTTTTATTAACTATGTGTCACAGAGATTTTTTTCTTAGTTACTTATAATTCTTAGTATTTTCACAACTAAATTAATTACCGCAAGCAAAGGATGTTAATGTGAGGGTACTTTAGCATCTTTTTTCGTTTCATTAGAATATTTAAAAAAAGGGCCAAGGTTTCGAAGAATGTCATAACTTTAAAGAACATCATTTTTTTATCTTCTTATTCTGGTCTTAAATTGCTCCTCTTACGTTCTTACTCTCGTGAATACATTATGACAACACTATTTTAGCTAGTTAACTTTTTGTACTGCTCCACCTATTTTGAAAATGTCACTGCTAGCATTGTACAACAATCCTTTTCATGTCTTTGACTCCGATGAACTCTTTACGCCAGCACTATTATCGTAAGAAGTATCATAAAAATTTTTTGTTTTGTTGGAGTGAATATTATGTTCTTTCCGAAGCTCACCACGTGGCACACTAGATGATGCGTCCGTGTGAAAAATTGTCTCAAATCCCGACTGTCTACCTCATAGTTCTAGACGCAAAATAAATCAAATCTGCCCCTTTTACTTCTAACATCAATCCCTCACACTCGCATCACTAGTTCCTACGTTCTTATGCTCATAATTCAATACGAGTACGCACTAACGAGAGGGTTTTCAGCAATGCGTCACATGAATCATGCTTTTCTTAGTCACGTGTATTTTAAATGCATTACCAGAATCCGACGACCGCGACTAAAAGGAACTCATTTTTCGTGCTTTTCTCCGAATCATGTTTTCGACAATTATCATGGGTATTACGATAACCATGTCTGAATAGCAATGAAGGATCTAAATCATTTGTCTCAACACTTAATTAATATGGGGGTTACGATAACCATGTACGAATAGCATCTCTGTGTTAAGGTACGAGTATTTAAACGCGATTTTTGCTTTTATTTTAATTTAAATGCGCACAAACGAATACGTTTTTCAACTAAGCGTTACGAGGATTGTGTTCTCTTAGTAACTTATATTCAAATGCACTGTCAAAATCAGATTAGGCAAAGGAATGGAACTCATTTTTGATGTGCTTTTCTATCAATCATTTTTTGATTCAACATTTTACACGGGTATTACGATACCAATGTGTTATTATCAGTTAAGGATGTTAATGTTAAGGTGTTTTAAAAACCAATGTATCAACATTTCATGTTATACTTTATTGGAAAAAAATGTTTTTCTTTTTCTTTTCTTTTCTTGTTCAAGTGTTGCACGATGCTATGAAATCAGACGATGAATGGTAAAAATTTTCAATTTAATGCAATCCCAGAAACTGAGTGTTAAATGTGAAGTGAGTACTTATTAATGACGAATTTGAAAGGACGAACCTTTACGTTGATAAATTAAAAAAGTTGCACAATACAACATTTGCCCCAAGATGTCATAGTGCCTCGTAAGCCACAGAAAAACGTCGGTAAAGCCAAGTCTACAAAATTGAGTGTCTCTAGAGTGTGCACAGATAAAAGTGCGGTGTTTGGAGAATGAAATTTAATTTCAGAGAATTCAACGAGTTGACCGTCGATAATTGGTTGACCGGCCGTAAATGCTGTGGAACTTGTGGGAAATTATTGCGAATTCATCAGTCCCAAAATATGACTATTAACGAGGAAAATTCGTGTGACAATGTTTACTACTTCCAGTATTTTTGTTGCGCTTGCTGTTAATATTTCTTTATCATTTTAACGTGAATATCACCATATTTATTATGTCACTGATTGCCTAAGAAGTCTACGCAAAGAGTACTATCGCTGCACAAAACTGAGGTCAATGGAAGGGGATTTGTTACTTCGAAAGCCGTCATCGTTTTGCATACGCATGACTTTAGCGACTTTATAACACATAAATAAAAAACGAGACTCGACTTATTTTATAACATAGATCAGACGTGAGTTCTTAGTCCAACCTATCTGCATGCTAGCTTAAGTACGTGTAGCATGTTCAGGACAATATTTAAAGAATGGCATGATGCAAAATGCGAATCCGGTAGATTGCTATACAAGTTATAAATCAACGGCCCGCTCATCAGAACGCACCCTTAGCTAACGAAGACTTTTTCATTCCTCAGAGAAACGCGCCTGCACCTTTTGGAGCTCGTACGTGGCTGTGAGGTGGCCGGGGTCAGATCCAGAGGACCCGATGTATGACGCTTGCTACACCTCTTGGGGAAACGGAAAAGACGTCGTCCAGACAAACTCTACCACCAATTACTCTTCTGTTCGCGACAGCGAGAAGTATGGTCCAAAATTTGCGATTGATGGCTGGGCTTGCAGTATTTGCAATCCTTTCTCTTCAGAATGGGGAGCTGACAACTACCTACAAATTGATTTAGGCCACATAACGAAAGTTGAGAAAGTCATTGCAGTTCCCTCCATCTTTTCTTTTTTTATCAAGGACGTTGTAGTACATTTGGGTGACACCACTTCATTTGACTCAGAGACTGTATACGGCGTTTTCCCGTTGCCTGCCCCTGCTATAACTAGCACTGCCGTCACACAGAGCGGTCCATCAGGAAGTGGTCGATACCTGACCTTCTACAGCCCTCAATCGAATATCATAGAATTTTGTGAAGTGCAGGTGATCTCAGCTTAAAGTTTTGTCACAAATCGAGGGAACGTTCGCTATGCTTCTACTTACAATATCAACGTGAGCAAGCGATTTTATTGACAGCGTCAAAACAAGATAATTTAGAACACCTGAGATTTTAAAACCTTGTTACAAGGACACGTTGACCCCGGTAATCTTGTCCAGCTTCCATAGACAGGGCACAAATAAATACTATGTGGAGTAGAGAAAGAAAGGAATTAAGAATATTGACAATTCACTAGCTAGTATTTATCCAAATTACAGTTCAGCAAGTCCAATTATGTGCAGTTTTCTCTAATTGACGTTAGTTACAGTACACCAATCTAAGGAAATGGTGCCCTCTGTGTGTAAACTTACAGACAAAGTGGAGGACGGATATCGTACAAATAAGTCAAAGAATGTCTAATAAATCAGTCTTGAGGTATCCCAGAATAAACAAGTGCGAGTGTCCCAAGATCAAAGACAGCGAAGTCACCACTCTGCAAAATAAGTGCGAACGACACTCTTGAAACAAGCTAGCCGGGCGGACGAAAGTCCAGGCAAACTAATCGAGGAATCTCTAACCTTAATTATCAACCCTAATATACCACAAATTGCGAACCTATAGGAAACTTTAATGAACTATAAGACCAAATATATAATCAAGACAAAAGAGAACGAAATCCAGCGACTGTCCAATCGAGCCCCCCTGTGAAGTACCATAATGAGTGGAGCCCTCACACCTGAGTCCTGATGCCGAGTGGAGCCCTCACACCTGAGTCCTGATGCCGAGTGGAGCCCTCACACCTGAGCCAGTGTGCCCTGATGCCGAGTGGAGCTCTCACACCTGAGCTCTGATGCCGAGTGGAGCCCTCACACCACCAGCGCTACACACGCCCGTCCAGGATGAAGATAAAGCAAGGCGAGGGAGTCAGTCACGGTCTATGGCCAGGAAACGTCTGTACAGGTCGATGGCAAGCGATGGCAAGGCCTATAACTAGCTAAGCCCTCGCCGAGTAAACCAGCACCCGGGCAATATTTGTTTCGCAAAGAAGGTCCATCCCGCAAACACATTGTGGGCATTTTTTCCTACACTAGTGCTGACCTTAGGCAATTGTGAAACATACCAAGCTACGATGGAACTGATGAACATTCCATTTGAAATGTACTCTAGTTTCCCGAATATCGTGGAATTCGAATAATTATTATGGAAACTGCGCTAATTCATGTAGTAGCTTTCTCAAATAACTTAAAGGGTAACATATGTTTAAACTGGAATTGAAAGTCTGATCGTGTAATTTATTTTTAATTTGTAACTTGGCTTGTTCCTATTCCGGTCCGACTCATAAACTACAAAATATAAGGCTGCGACTTAGTAGACAAAGTAGAACTATTCCTTACGGTCATACAATCACGCATAGGAATTAAAAGTAGCCTAAATGATTCTAAGAATCTTTTCTAGCAGTTAGTAGTTATTTCATGCTCCTTATTTTCCGCTTCTCTGAGGTTACGAAACAAACATTCCGCAGATTGGTGTAATTACTCATGAAAGATACTGTGGATGATCAGAAATTCTACGCACTTAAGTTCTCTTCATTGGTCGGACTCGTAAATATTTGTCATCATTTTTGGCGGTTTCCTGCAACATGTGTTTACCTTGAGCCTAACGAGCTGTACCCTATTCTTCTGAGTGATAAATCCCGAGTGTAAATCATTTATTAATCTCTTGCCTTTCATGCTGCTGAGTCAATAGCTGTACTGTAATTTACGTAACTCCATATTTACCACGCAGATGTGCTTTTACTGCTCGATGCACGAATGAATATTTTTCTCAGTTTTTACGGCTTTTGCGTGCCTAGCTCCGACTTGTTCCGCCCCAGTTTTGTGCTCCTCGGTAGGTGGCATATGCTTCGCTTCTCTAATGTAAATGTTTTGTGGTGACATTACGATCATATACTTCGCTTCTCAAATGTAAATGTTTTGTGGTGACATTACGATCATATACTTCGCTTCTCAAATGTAAATGTTTTGTGGTGACATTACGCTCATATACTTCACTTCTCAAATGGAAATGTTTTGTGGTGACATTACGATCATATACTTCACTTCTCAAATGGGAATGTTTTGTGGTGACATTACGAGCGAAAGAACAATAATTCTTCGCTGAATTGAGAATACTTTTTTGGCTGTTGCAAGACTACCCTTTATTTCAAAGACGGAATTGATTCCACATAAAGGCAGTAGCCTGCACAGTAATAACTATATAAGTGCATGTGTGCTAGCACTGTGAGTTTGATTAAAATAACTGAGAAGTCGACATTTTTTTCTCTACTAGCAAGATTATTCATTTCCACTTATCGTACTCAGCTCGTGGTTCTGTACACTTGTTTTGGTGTAGCCCAAGGTTGTTTTATTCACAGGTGTTCACTTTCAACAGCATACGGTATTATTGTGGAATCTTGAAGCCCCTTTTAAAATTATAATAAAGGGTAAGTCCTTCGCGTTCACAGTCACACGTCGCAACGTTTTCTTTCTCGTTAGTCACAAGTGTGTTCATTGCTTCTGATCTTAGAACAAACTATGTGAATACATTTCACGCTGTTCCGTTTTCGGTTCTTCAACCAGTCATTGAAATACTTCCTGCAGCAAGTCCACCTATTTTATATGAGAATATCCATTCATAGGCACAATCAAGATTATAGGTAATTATGTATGGTCAGAACGTACGCATTCATGCACAAACTTTGTAGAAATTTCCAGAATTTTTCCAATTTTTCCATTGCTAATGCACTTTCTTTGTTCTCATTTTCTGATGGATAACTCTTAAAACCCTTGAATGGGTATTGCAGAAAAAGTTTGAATTCTGGACGCAGAGCAAAATTTCACTGCTATGATATTTTCATGCGTAATTCTACACTTTCATTCACAAACCGCATGAGTATTGCACTATTCTCGAAACCCCCTCGCCTTCTGCACGTCGTTCTAATCTCTTTACATGCTAAGACATTGTTTGGTCTGTGCTGTTTCAGGTTCCCCAACGAGAGTTCAGTGTGTGTTGTGATGAATGTTACTAGCAGGAGACTAAATTTTTAATTATTGTGCTCTTTTTACAAACGATCCTTGGAAGTAATGCCAAAAAACTCTCATCTCATATCTTTATGTTGAAATGGGCGGCCAGTCGAACATTTTTAACATGAACAGTGAGACAGTGCAGAAAACATATCTGAATTCGACTCTTTATATCTCGTGGAAATTTCTGAAAAAACTTTTGTGTATAGGACTGCATGGTAGCCTTAGTAACTCATTTTTACTTCATAGAATCGCTTTATAAGCCACGCTCAAATTTCATTATCTCAGTGCAGTTGTATTTTGCAACAAATCGTTCTAAGCTAGATTTTTTCCTAAGTTCTGAAATATTATATACTTCCATTTACTCCTAACTTAATCGTCCTCAACTCTTTTCATGTCAAAACTTGGTGGTCTGATAGTTCTGGCTTGCAAAAGCGCAAATCGCTCAGATCTTCAACTGAAGGACAAGGACAATTATACAACATTTAGACTGTGTTTTCGAAATAGTGGTTACTAATTTGATACGTGGCGCTGCACGTCACAGATACATGAGGCTAGTCCGTGAGGTACCTGATGGCAACACTGAGGTAGCCCAGCGCCACGCCGGTGTTGTGGGCGTAGCAATCGTCAGTGATGGGCTTTTCTCTTCGAGGGCTCGGCCGGACGTTTGCAGTAATTTTCAAATCATCGAGATCATCCACAGAATCCTTGCTAACATCTAGAAGGGAGCGTTTCTCAACTGGTCCTTCGCCTTCTGCTATGTATTCGATTTCGTCGAAGAATCCAAAGCACCCTGAGGGCTTCTGCCACGAAAGGACTGCTCGAATCCAGGAGGGGTTAAAAAATTCAGGCATGTAGACGGACGCTCCGCAGAGAAAGCCTGGTGTAGAAAATGTTGAAAGTGAAATGAAGCACATAATAAACTAACGTTAAGCTAAAACATGCGGTATTGTTTTTTTCACCTTATCATAACAATAAGGAACTTATTGCACAGGGTATTTTAGACGCTGTGATTGATTCGTAGTGACTATACAAATTGTGTAGCAACTGTTGTACAGTGTATCGGTGTTTCTTTGATTATCTCACATGCAATTTTTTTCACGTTCCGTCAGTTTCATCTTTGAAATTTGCATGCATCCATGTAGATGACGCTCAGCATTTAATTCAGTCTCCAAGTTCAGATTTACAGAAGGTGTGAACTTCGTACGTGAAAAATGACGTCTAAAATGCAATTATAACTCTCTTATAATGACGCACTGTGATCAGCTGTCTTGTTTAATTTCCAATACAACCAACCTTGTTCAAGGAACAAATCTTTGTCACCGTCAGGAATGCCCATGGCCACGTAGAGAGAGGCTTCCAGCAGCACAAATTGGCACTGGTAGCGCAAAATTTCGTGTGTAATTGGACCAGCATTCAAAAGGAGACGATTTCCAAAGTAGCGTCGCGCATGGGCTTCAAAATGAGGACCACAACCTGTCTGCAGGAGATGCAAAAATAATTTCCGTAAACTTGTTTCACTCACTTGAAATGATATGCTGGTGTACGAGTGTGATACAAGCTCGAACGCAAATGAAACTTCATTTTTCCTTCACTCTCTTCTTCGGAATTTTGCACGAGACTTTCGCGCGGGAGAAAATATCTAGCTTTAAAGCCAATTAACATATTGCGAAGAAAATATAAGTCAACATTAGGTAGGCGTGAACTTACGAGTATAGACGTTCGAGATTACTAATTCGTCAAAATTTACAATATCGGCTTATGCTAACCTCAACTCAAAGGAATAATAATTATTCGAAGTTATTCAACTGAGAAAGTCTAGCTTCAAGTTTTAAATGGCTGACAATACTGAGGAATTATTAGCATTCAGATAAGTTGAGTTTTACAAATAATGATGTTTTATGACACAAGAGTTAACGATTTAGTTACGTCGAGCTCTTCTTTTATTGAACTGTTGTTAAATATAGTAGAAAATACATATGAATATATTTGGTACATATAAATTATAGAAGACAGGTTAGACGTGTGTTCGTTTGTTTTTCTTACAGTTTCACATCTCCAAAACAACACTCTTCACTTAAAAATGACTTTTTCATGAATAATACCCATCCTAAAACTGATTCAAATTATAGTTTCTCTAACTCGCTACATATAAATGTTAACTCAATCAGGATGGCATGGATTGCTACGTTCTCGCATCACTTGTAATCACCGATCAAACTCGATTGAGTTCGGATTAGCAGTCACAAGTATGGTATGTAGAGAAAGTTAGCCCAAAATTTTGGATTACAATATTCGCTTCCTAGAAAAGAATCATCGCTAACAGTGACATATTTGAATTAGACCAAATGTTGATAACTTAACTGTCTGCCGCTTGGAAACACAACATGCAGAAAGTTCAAATTTAGTTAAAGTGTAAAAGTTTTCGAGGGCCATGCTGAGAGATCTTCAATTTCAATGTTTCTAGGAAATTTAAAAGTAGCAGCTGCATGAACTCTGCTCTATATTCGATGTAAATTAAAATTTGAAACAGAGGAAAGCTAAAATCCTGCTTTTGAACCATCTACTTAAAATAATCTACTCGTATAGAACTATTTCCTATTAATAGTACTTAGACCATTTTCGTGCAGAATGATCTTTTACTCTCAATATGTATTTAATTAATCCATGATTTATGTGAAGCATCAAAATATCAATAAAATACCTGAACCAAAAATAGTAAAACCAAGGCGGGTAAAAACATCTTCCATAAAAATCCCAAGATGTATTTTAAAAATTGAGCTTTCGAGCATATCCACACTCATCTTCAATATCTGGAAAATTAAATTGGAACATGGTAAACACAGTACATGAATACAAATTGTTATTAGAAATTAAATGAAAAAATAAGGACAAGATATTTATGTTAGCGCCGTTTGTGAGCAATGTGTTTAGCATTAGAGATTTTTTCACGTTTTCTCAAGAAATTTGTGAAGTACCTAACAACAATTATGTAATGGCTAGCTTTGACGTTGTTTCTTTATTCACTAATATTCCTATTGATGAAACCATAAATGTAATCCTTACAACTATATTCAGTGATCAAGTAACAAATTTTCATGGATTTGACCAAAAAGTGTTTCGTAATTTACTTCAACATTGCACAACGGACAACTAATTCTTATTCAATGGATACTTGTATGTACAGAAGGATGGGGCCCCTATGGGAGGTTGTGTGTCGCCAACCCTTGCTAATGTTTTTCTTTCTCATCTCGAGCAAAGGTGTTTGAATGAATGTCCAGATTTGTTCAGGCCTGTATTGTCTCGGAGGTGTGTCGATGATACTTTCTTGCATTTTAGAGACGTTTCCCATATAGGTTTATTTTTAGACTACATCAATAGTAAACACGGTTCTATAAAATTTACGAGAGAGGTAGAGTCAGACTGCAAGCTTAATTTTCTTGATCTTACAATTGAAAAAACAGATCGGTCTTTTAAAACTAAAGTGTATCGTAAAAAAACAAACTCTGGGTTAGGTTTGAGATTTGACAGCGCTGTAAATTTTAGGTACAAATTTAATCTTATTTCATGTCTAGTTGAAAGGGACTTCAAATTACGTTCATGTTACCTTTACTTCACAAGAGAGTTAGAATATCTGCGTTCCTATTTTGCTAAGAACTTTTACCCCATGTCTTTCATTGAGAACACATTTCGTAGTAAAATCGAATCCCTTAGAAATAGAAAAATTCCAGTCGCAAGTGCTAAGAAAAAGGTAGTTTATTTCACTCTGCCCTTCCTTTCACGGTCGCAAAATCAAAAAATCTCTTGTGAAATTCGTGATTTATGTAATAAGTTCTATCCGCAAATTGACATACGCATTGCTTTCCGCAATTTTTTCAACAGTGGCGTTTTTTCCGGTACGGCGATAGGATACCCACTTTGTTGCGTAGCTGCGTGGTTTATAGATGTCAACTTATTATGGTGAGACTGCTCGCCATTTTGCAACACGCATAGCTGAGCACTAGGGGGTGTCGGTCAGTACGGTAAATAGAGTGTCAAACCCATTGGATAGCAGTATAAGAGATCACGCATTAGAATCTGACCATCCAATTCGCACTGATGATTTTAAAATAGTTTCAACTTGTGATGAACATAGCCTTAAGTTACTGGAAAGTGTCATAATTCATCAATTTAAGCCAAGTCTCAATGACACGTCATCTTCTGCGCCTCTAAATATCTTGTCCTAATTTTTTCATTTAATTTCCAATAACAATTTGTATTCATGTACTGTGTTTACCATGTTTCAATTTAATTTTACCGATATTGAAGATGAGTGTGGATAAGCTCGAAAGCTCTAATTTTAAAATACATCGTGAGACTTTTATGAAAGATGTTTTTACCCGCCTTAGTTTTACTATTTTTGTGTAAATTACGCTTTCCCAAGAATAAGTCTACTTGAAACAATTTGGAGACATTTGTCGCTTCATAGGCCTAGTATTTCCTCTGCTAATTCATCCCGTATACAATTGAGATCGCTATGTCACCGAACACTTGAGACCGCTGTACCTCCACTTACATGAAACCACTTTGTCTCTAAATACTTGTAGGAATACTTGACCGCTATGCACCCAAACCCATGAAGCCGCCCTATTCCCAACTATTCGATTTGAAATCTATTTTATACTTATTCCCAAATATTTGATACCTTTCTCCATTGAATAATTAAGGCCGCCACCTTACCGTGCTTCCCAGCGCGAGAAACATGACTTGGTGAGTGCGGTAGTAGTCCGTGCTGTTTGGATTGGTCATCATCAGCCAGCAGGCGTCGTCCACGGCACAGCAAGAGCTTCTGTCAACCTGCTTCGCCTCCTGGCAGGTCTCATTCTGAGGTCTCAGCTGCCCCATGCATCCATCAGAGTTCCCGTGAAACTCCATAATATCTGTAGCGTATTAAAGTCGTATTTGTTGCTTCAATAATTCTGCAGTTTAAATTCACTAGATTATCCACACCTCAGGTCGAGAAAGAACCTTGGCTCAAAACGATTTGTAGATCAAGTTAGATACTAACTTTCTCGACTGTAGATTGAGGTGGTAAGGGACACTCTTTGACACTATTGAAGTTTGTGCCGATTGATCCCCTATTTTAGTGTTTCTATTACACAATATTTCACTGTGAGACTGTCGCTCACTTGATGCGGTGGTAGGATCTTAATTTCTCAAGTGTTCATGTTCTGTGTTTAACTATCGCCGTATACGTTTATCAGAAAAGACTCATTTTGATGAGCATGGGGATTAATTCATCACATGATTCACAATGAAAAACAGGATGCGCTTCAGTTTGATTAGTCTGAAGCTAGTTGCATGCGTTATGAGAGGCAACAAACCGCGAAACCAAACATGGCAATGGCTCATGGGAGCAGAGTGGATTGACAGCGTCAGCTTCAACAAGCTTCAGCAGCAGCGCAACAGGCACATAGTTTTTCAAGAGGTTCATGATTAAAGTTCGAAAAGCTTACCGCCAGCCTCGGCGAGGTTTTCCTGGAACGCTGCGAGCCACTGAGGCCCGAACCCTGGAATTGTGAGCGTTGGATCGATCCTTTCCATATTCCTTCCTCGTGCGGGGTCCATAATGAAGTTGAATTCTGAAAGGTAATTTCCTCAATGAAGTGCTTCATGCAGAGAGTTAGTTCAAAATTTATCTTTGTATATGTTTGATTTCATTGCATTTTTTAAATTTTTCAACCGAAGCAAACTTCAATTTACACGCATTGACTACGTGAGAAGGTTGGCGCATTCATCTACCAGCTAGGGGTGAAAGTGATAAACAAATTGGACCCGAGTCTAAAATCCTGAGATGTGCAAATTTGGTTTTTTAAACAAAATCTGCTCGAATACATCCAATGAATGAATGTTTACCATCGTCGATATTCACACTCAGCTCTCCAAATTCATTTGATTACATTACGCTTTGATACCTAAGCTT
>JACJUY010005122.1:40609-63581 GCA_014220935.1 Platorchestia sp. MABIK
TTTTTTTTTTTTTTTTGTCGAAAAAGGATCCTTAGGAAGAGTCAAATAAAACATATTATTCTATTATATAAATATAATATTTCTATTTGTTTTCATGCACGAAATTTCTTATGTTATATTGAAATTTACGAGGCAAATATTGCACATTATTCGCACATAAAAATAGATAAAAGAAACTGCATTCATGTACATAAATTGTCAGTGATATTGCAATTCAATAGTAAATTTTTTTGGGGGGCTCTCCTGAAAATAATACATTTCTACCATTCAAATTGTATCTCCTCATTGAGTTTTGATGCTAGAACAATACCAAAGACAGTTTTAGAATCCTTGGAACATTTCTAACAAAGTTATTTATTGTTGCATTCAAATGTGACAAAACCAAAAAATTTATATGGATCCAAACCCAAAAATAATTGTTTGAAATGTTATTATAAAGTTTCGCATATCACAAAAGAACTTTCTCAAAATGTTCAAATTGTAATAAATTACTTTGTTATAAATGTTCCAAGGATTCTAAAACTGTCTTTGGTTTTGTTCTAGCATCAAAACTCAATGAGGAGATACGTCTTGAAATAAACATAAAGATGTTTCAAAAACCTCATTTTTATTAAAAAAAAATAAAAAAAATTAAGGCCTAAATCGAAAAATTGACAGAGTAAAAAATGTTTACTTTCAAAAAATACATATACTGACCAATTTTCAAGCTAATCGGACGAAAAAAGGTCAAAATCCCGGATGGTACCCTTAAAGGCCCTATTACACGGGGCAACACTTTGCCTCGCCTACGGCGACTGAAATGACGCCACTTGTGGGTGCGCTATTACAACCAGTGTGGCGTTGCAAATTGCAGAGGTAGGTTATAGCTCGCAGTGACTGCGGCATGTGACTTCTTCATTTCATCATTAAATGAAAAGTATTAAGAACGTGTGCAAAACTTAGATCCTTTTTTTACGCTTTCAAATGTCCTTGCATCATTTATTGCCTTAATTCTCTGAAAATGGATGAGATTGAAGGGTCATACAACTATTGATTCAATATAATTATTTTGATGTATTATTAACTACTATGAAAATAATCTTGAATTTGTGAGAATCAATATGAAACGCACTATTTAAAACATCATAATAGTGTAATAAATTGTTAACATTTTTTTACAGCTTATATTTGCATATCAATATAATAATTCGTGTTTTTATACCGCACAGAAATAAACAAAAGAAACAGTAAAAAACTTAATTAACACTTTGACTGTGGCAGCTAAATATTAATTAAAAATAGGAAGACTAATGACACAACGCTTAGACTCATTTTGTACTAATTAGATGATAAAATCGATAAAAGTGAACGTTTCGATCAAAGTTCTATTGGGTTACTTCCTCGGCCTAATACATCAAAATCAGATAGTCTAACAGGCAGGTCGCATTTTTCTGCATGTGTGCGTATTGCAGAGTGAGGAGGTGCTGATAAAAGGTTATTAGTACGGTGACTTCGTCCAGCATGCTCAGCCACACGAATACGCAGGCTACGGGATGTAGATCCAACGTAATCAGATGCACCACATCGTGCACAACTATGCTTGTATACAACCACGCTAAGCATGTCTTTAGGAAGTTCATCCTTAAATTTGAAAAAAGATCCAACTGACAAGGAATTGACAAGAATAAATTTAAAAACACACCGCGTAAAATACTTCGATAAAGGGAGGGATAGTTCAGATTTTAGTTTTTCCGACTGAGCACCAAAGTACAATAGTGAAACGTAACATTGTTTTCTATCAACAGAGGCAACCGGTGGAACATTTGTGCGAATAGAGGAGAGCAATCTTCTAATTGAGTCGTCTACTAGGCGAACAGGGAACCCATTCTTAACAAAGTAGTTCTTTAAGAACATCATCTAATTGGTACAAAATGAGTCTAAGCGTTGTGTCATTAGTCTTCCTATTTTTAATTAAGATCTCCAAGAATTGGAACTTTGACTTCTTTAACTAAATATTAAGTTCAACATCAAACTCAAATTTTAAGTAAATTGTGGTAAACTATTTTGATAATACCAAACATGAACTGGATCGTGCCTTCATTTAGCTTTGATTAAATTTTGATGGAAATTGAGTTTTCGACTACTGGTCGGTCAGCAGCATTATGAAAATTACCTCCGTGTACCATCCGTGGCGCACGTCGCAGTCAGAGTGTTAAATTCATTCATTTGCTGTATTGATATATTTAGGTTCAAGTCTAAAAAGCATATTAAAATGGTTTGATCATTGAAAGCCTAATAAAATATTGCCTATTTTTCTACTCGCTACTTATGATAGAAAATTAAAATGAATGCACATAAAGTTACCTGACTTCACAGAGTCAATCTTCTTTTTCCTGTCACTTTTGTGGCAGGTAGTAATGTTTTCAATTTTTTTGATGGGTTTAAAAGTTCCATCATATTCAGCTGAACTGTTTAAACTACTAACCTATGGTTTATTATTTTTAAATTTCTTATCAGTTTATTAATCATAAAATACAAAATGATAAGCATTCAATTATAATGGAAAAGTGACAACAATTGAAAATGAAACGCATCACGAATGTGTGGTAAATGATGATATTCCGCTTTATTTTGTACAAAAATTACGACTAATTGTGTCTGAAATGGTACTTAATTGCTTATATAACACCTAATAGCATTCCATATTATAGGACATTTATTAACACTTTGGCTGCGACGTGCGCCACCGGTGGTACATGGAGGTAATTTTCATAATGCTGCTGACCGACCAGTAGTCGCAAACTCAATTTTCCAAAATATTTCATCATAGCAAAATGAAGGCACGATCCACTTCATGTTCGGTATTTTCAAAATAGTTTACTACAATTGACTTAAAATTTGAGTTTGGTGTTCAACTTAATACTTAGTTGCTGCAGTCAAAGTATCAAATCCTTTGACTACCTATTGAATGGCGGACCGAGTCTATGTTGGCTCAATGGGAGGCGGTGTTACACCCATAACTCTACGACAGTCAGTCGATCACTGCTCCACACCGCCTCCGTTGCTTTGAGCTGCTCGAGGTTTCTGAACAAGCGCGAAAACTAGAACTCTCCCAGCAACTGCAGTCAGTTCCTCCCAGAGGCATCCGCCGCTGCTTCCAGGAGCAATAATTGCCCCGTGTAATAGGGCCTTAAGGGCAAAACAGGAAATGACACCCAACTCTTTCTCTTACAACAATTCAGATGTTATCTGTAAAACAAACTACAACTGGCAAGTTAAATGCAAGCTGTGGCTTTATAAGTAAGACCTTACCTTCGCTCAAATCTTGGCTCGACTCGAAGTTCTCCTGCAGCACCAGCGCAGCGCTGGCGAGGTCCTCGTCTGCCGCCGTAAGGAGGTCTGCCACATCCCGAGCAGCGTAGATGTGAGGGGCGTCCCTGCGGAGCTGGTACAGCTGGCCTGGGGCACGGCAGACGCTTAGCAATCTTCCCATACCGATAAGAATTGTGGTGCTTTACGTCCATTTTGGATTGTATGGCTAATTTCGGTGATTATTCAGAAGCTGTTCATTCATGAGTGTTTTAAGTCTGTCAATCCCATAGGATAATGCGTAACGTCACCCGACTTGAATTTGCCCTAAATTTAGCCATACTGTGACTTTTGCCTAAACTTGAAATATCAATCATTGCTATAAACAATTTGTTCGATTTAAGCTAACCCAAAGCTAAGAATTTGCAAGTATTTTGAATGCTGTAATTAATATCGAACGGCACCCAACTGAAACCTAAGTTATCAATGAATTTATTCGTTATTAATGAATTTACCTATGAATTTATATCTATATAAATCTATGAATTTATAGACGGATATCATTCAATATGTGGAATGATTTGTGGAAGATTTTAATTAGACATTCGTTCACCATTGATAGCTTTGCACTGATGTAAGTAGTATAATATTTCATGAGACTATTTCACAGTAGTAACAAACTCGAACTCGGACCTCACCTTGCGCCATACGGAGGGTGAAGAACAGATCGTCATTAGCAGCAGCTGCATTAGCAGCTACAAAGCTGCTGATTTTTCTGATGCTAGTGGCAACAGCAAGAACTAATTCACACCGCTTGTCCGAGCATGTCGACCGCGCTTGCTCATCTTGTCCATCATTTCGATCGCTGGGGGCGTGGGGGCGGAAGTCGCTGGTGTTGCTACTGACGTAAGTGAGTGCCTGCACGATGCAGGCAGCCCAGAATGTCACTCGCACTAATGCCATGAAAACGCAATTGTCACTGTAAAATTGAATGCAATTAAAGGCCAGGAGCGTCTGACTAACTTTAGTGACTAAGAAGTTCACCTCCATAGAACAGAACACGTGGAACGAAAAACACGGCGAACACGGTAGATGACCTCCGTTGCCCAGTTAAATAGAACGTTCTTTTGTTTATGCAGCTGTCCACCGTGACCTAACACAGAGATTGGAACCGAAACTCTTTCTTATACTTGAGCTTCTTGAAAATTATGGACATCAGATTTGAATGAAATGAATTTTACAGATCATGTTGCTATTTCTCCAAAACGGGCTCGCCAAACTATGTAAGGTCTTGGTTATTTACTTCATGTTACTGTTGTTTGAGCTATTGAAGCACAAAAATCCATTGTTTCACTCAGAAACATTACGTAATTGAGAGTTATAAATGATACTAATGATGTTACGAGCGGAATGACGCATTTCGTTTTGACTGTTGTAAAGAACGTGTTGTGTTGTCAAATGTTCACGATATTGGTTCTAAGAAATCAGTAGCTTTTGAATGGTATTTCTATGTGACACTTATTATCTGAGAATACCGAAGTTCCACTGTTCCACAATTTTGTTGTATTTCTATATTTTTCCACTACAACTCGCATGTACGATGCTGAGTAATGGAATTAGAAAAATTTAAATTTATAAAGTGGTTCATTCTTCATTACGTAATTATTTCATCTAGACTCTAATTTGAATACTTACTGAGTAAGTTTTTTTTAATTCACGTTTTTTGTTCAATGCGTGTATATATATTTTTCCCGTTATGACTGATGATGAGCTGAGACTTGAAATGTTTCATTCATTGATCTGATTTTAGAATCATTCTTTGCTGCTACTTACGCATTTCGGACAGCATGTAATTTACAGAAGTTACCAATCAACTCTATTTAAAAAACTAATTTGAAAAATAAAATGTAACTTTTTAAGAAGCACTTTTCTGACTTCTTGTGCACTAACATCAGTACGTAGGAAGCAAAATAATTTCTACACAGCAAACAGGACTCATTAATTAATGGTAGGAATTATTTTTAAACACCAAGCAATCAAAAAAGAAAAAAATTTATTAATGACTGGAAAATTGATATACTTTTAAAGATAAGTTGGCTACTGAAAACTCCCTCGTATTAGGCATTTCAACATGTGTGACTGATAGTGAACATCTTTTTTGGAAATTGAAAATGATGGCCCGTCGATAAATTTCACTTTAAACCGTCGTCATTTTTAATAAGTAAAGCAGATTTCTGCCTGCTTTTCTCCCAAACGTCACCACTACTTCAGACGCACCACAACCTTTTACAACGGCAGCCATACTGCAAGTGATGCCAGTGGGTGACCTCATGCTTCTCTTGCAGGCGTATCAAGGCTTCACACGCACGCGTATCAAGGCTTCACACGCACGTGTATCAAGGCTTCACACGCACGCGTATCAAGGCTTCATACGCACGCGTATCAAGGCTTCACACGCACACGTATCGAAGTAGACAGGTCAATTTCTAGAAATTGCACGAAGCGGTTATAGATTTTTCAAATTCGTGCGTACGAAGTACTGCTCTCTTTCCATAGGGTGATATTTTAGTCTTCAAGAAGAGTGAAGCTGCTCATCAGTTGACATCTGTAATATCTCCTTCTAGAGAAGTAGGAGACAGTTCAAAGCAATCATTTCTCAGCAACAAACTCTAGTTTCAGGTACGTTCGGTCACGTCACACTGCATTACTGCAACTCGTTTCTAGATATTTCTGACCACAGAGCTCCTGAACTGATAGACAAACTGTAAGATGTGTACACTGTGGCCATGATAAGGTTTAAATACACTTGTAGTTTATGGTTTATAGTTTACACTTATAGTTTGCGAAGTATTTACATTAAAAACATGTAAATACTGCAAGTACTGATAAAGAGAACCTTGAAGGATATATCTCCTCTTACATTCACGCATGATCTTTGACTTTGTCTGCTAATGTTGATATGGTTGGAAGTATAACGGGGGGATTTAAGCGATTGTGCATTTGTAACTAAGAAAAAAACATTTCAGCGATAGCAATCTAGTTTTTCGTGCATGCAATTGAAGTTAATATATAGTAACTAGCTCGAAGAAATCGCTTTACGGCATAGACAAAATTCATTTCATGCTCTATCAAAGAAATACTGGTACGAAAAATTTCCATGAGTCACAAACGAGAAAAGGTTTCCGCATACTGCTACATAAACATTTTACCACCCGGTAGAAGAACATAAACACAAATTTTCGAGATGTTCTTCCGAAACGCAACATATTAAATTTCAAAAATTCCATTGCATAGCATTGATGAAAAATTAGAAGTATTACTGTACCAATGTCAGTGGTTGAATTAGCTACGATGAATTGGGTAACACTGTGCGAAGGGAAATATGCAGACGATAACACGTGTCTGATTGCAGCCTACAGTGAGGAGAGATGTACCTCAATATTTTCATGGAGAGTTACACATATTTGGGAACTCCCCCCCCCCCAAGGTGGTAGGCAAAGGTAAATTCAAGAAGAGTGATCACGCAACCCCACTCCTAAATAAACTCGGCTGGACTCCTATTCTAGATAGATTCCGCGCTCGTAAAGCCCAATAAGTATTTTCATCCTTATATCTATCTCCCTCAGAGCTATGCTGAAATTCTGCAATTCCATCCACAACGCCACCTACCAAAAGCCGAGTTAGAGAAATGATGTCTTACTCAACTACCGTTCATCTGACATAGGGCAGATAGCTCAGTCATTATCAGGCGCCTTACTGTGGAACAAACTTTTCTCAAAATCCCTCAAACAATGAACAAATTGAAGACCAAAATAGCACGTCATTATACGTCTTAACAGTAATTGTATGCAGCACACACTTAAAAAGTAATTACAAATTTCTTTCGCTCATAGCCCAATATTTGAAAAATTTAAATTACATTTTTAAAATGTTCTGCAGCATAGTATGTACTACCGTCCTACGGGAAATGCTGACGGAGTTTCCTTAAGAGCCGCTTTGATGTGAAAACGCTGCTAACCTTTCTAGAACTCTGTGGACTAACAGGGAAGATTTGAGAATCATGAACAGTGATACGAACTACTGTGATCTCAAGTGGCATATACTGTACAGTACTGCTGAACGACGCATGGTGTTGTCTTAGAAGATTGGCCTCGTTAGACTTGATCTACTCCAACCAACTGGATATATTCAAACGTTGGCTGCCTCTTAATCTGAGCTACAGGTGAAACCACCTTCGGTGCGACATAGAGGCTCCCTCTGAAGCGCTATATCCAACCCCTCTACTACTACCACTTCCCCGTAACTAAAAAGTAGTTACGAATTTCTTTCGTAACTTCTTTCGTTCTTTCATTACCCTACAATTCAACAGATTTTGCTACATTACACTACACATTTGCAGTGTGCGAATGCGATGAGATTGCTTGGACTATGTGCTAGTATTTACGTAAAGATATACGTATACGGGCAGCATTTGCTGCAAAACTGCTAATCTTGCAATTCTCATTTGTACCACAAATACGGTATTTTCTATCAACTATCATTTTGTCACATTACCTAACCCGTCATTTCATCATATTATTGTCAAGTATTTCTAAAAGAAATGTAAATTTGTAGTGCGGCTTAAAGCATGTTCTTTGAGGCAGTTGACTTAGTTCTATTTTGTTGTGTGCGCACAAAAATGTATTTGTTGAATTTCTGCCATCTCAACGCGTTAATCCTGAAGATGAATTATCTGAAAAGACCTTCAACAATACTCCCTGATGTCACAAAAGCCAACGCTTATATGTCATTGTGCGTGGGAACTGTCAATAGCGTTTCACCGCAATGCTTTCATTTTTATATTTATTTTATACATTCATCAATGAACATTATCAAACTTAAAATAACTTGCTATGGGATACATTTAAGTGTTTTTCTTTCAGTCTTTTGCACAAGTATTTTACATGGACTGTCGCGGCACCCAAATATGTTTATCAAAATAGGACCTAAATATTTAAAGATTTTAAAACGTCATGTAATTTCATCTAATGTATTAAGTTCCTACGACGTCAGAGTTTTCGTTTCTTACTCATGTCTTAAGATGTTCTTAATTCTTAGCTTTGTATGATAATTTTTTTTGTTTCCTACGCTCGTGAGTATATTATGACTATGCCTTTGCTTCACGGAGAAAACGCGGGAGTGAAATGACGTCAGTAAAGTTCATTTCCTGAATCGAATTTAAATTCGTTTTCTTCATTTTCATAGATGTTTAATTTTAAATTATTCTGGACTCATATTGGTGAGCGTTAACAAGTAGAAAGAAATATTCAAAGAAATTATAGCTCTGAAGAAATGTGCCATGAGCGAATTATTCACAGTGCTGCTTCTTGATTGAATGTCACGTGAGTGAGAGCGCAACAGAAATTGTAAGAGAATGTTCAGCTTCAAACAACTGGACCAACATGAGAACATTGATCGCATAAAATATCTGTAGTGACTGGCACTACAGATATATTTTTATCTGTAGTGACTGGCCCTACAGACATTTTATCTGTAGTGACTGTCATCCAGATCCAAACCATTTGCAGGAATGGAACATCTAAACCGATGGCCGGAAAATTGAGTTTTACTCACACGTTGATGTTAAATTGAGAACAATTACTAAAAAAAGGATTTATTCTTAACTACTCATTTTAATTGAAATAATCAATCGAAATTGCACAAATGAATATGAAATAAGAACGTAAGCCTACAGTTAGAAGTAATGCGTAGGTTTAAAGGCAGGGAAGTACATAAAATAAGGGTTTAATACATCTGGACCTGAGAGTAAGCCTTCAAATGTTAACTAACAACAGCAGATGCGTATCACGATCACTCATAAGTTCACGTTACTCATAGGTGTAGACACATCTCACAAAGCTTAGTTATGATAATGCTTCAATAGGCATGTATAAGATTTAATTCCCTAAAGTCGGATAAAAGAATAGGCAAATAAAAGTATAGTTTTAGAAATATCTAGGAAAGGAATTTCGGCTCTAAGGAGCTTGCATGTGATAGCATCTAATAAACTAAAAAATTACACACTAACGAACACAAATAGAGCTCTTTGTAACTAAATAATTAGGGTTTTTCAACTGACATGTTTACGTAGGTTCTGGGTGCGTGTGCATGTTTAGAAGGCTGATATTCGAAGAATTTGTGAATTTTTGTTCTACATGAAAAGTGTTAATTATATCAGCAATAAAATCGTGAGATTTTGATGCTGCTGATAACGCAGTCTAATTATTCATGTTGAGTAATCTCATTCGTTCAACCTTGAAACTTGACTTGAGGAGTATGTAGCCAAATCGCAAACCATGTCCGCCACTGAACTTATCGTTTTTGATCAGAAGTGCGAAAACTTTCCTGATAAAAAATACTAAATTCACAGTGAAACGGTATTTAATGATGAGCGAATATTTGTTCCGCATTCAATGACCCGACGTACATCCATCATTTAAAGTAAAATAGAAGCTAGGAGAAAATCCAGTTTTGTGTCACAAATCGTCGTCGGAGCAGCAAGACGAGCAGAAAGTTGCGCTTAAATTCCATCACTGGCGGTCCAGGAGAAAATCCTAAATCGCTACCGTTGCCGCGGCACCCGCACGCCATCTGCAGTCACTTCGCGTCGGACCGTCAGTGCGTAAAGGTGTCACTGTATTGCTCTTCAATCGGTGTCCTGATCCTCACTGTTTGAAAGAAGGACTTTGTGTACCTTCTGGCTATGGTGTCGCTATACTGATTTGTGTGTGTAGTAATTTCCAATATATCACTGTTTGATAGTCAAAATGTAAGTATTGCTGTGTGGAGCGGTTTCGTTTCTTTTTCAATGTAAAATATAAATGATGATGGATTTTTAAATACTTAGAAGCTAGTACGTTTAATAAGAAACCGTGTGGCATTATATTTCAAAGAGTGATTTTACAATCCCGAAAGTACATAACGTTGATTTTGAAATAGTTTCCTATGAGAGTACGCTGACTAAAAATGTTGTAAACTGTGTTATGAATGTTAAAATCTACGTCCCCCCTAAAATCATACGGTACCAAGCGCCATACATAGCAGAAATCGAGCTATGTATATCACTGTCATCCCCAACCTTCCTTTGTGTAGAGAGTGAGTCGTAGGTTCAGTAAAATAGCCAAAAAATCCTAGAATACAGAAAGGTAGTCGCTAAACACTAGGGTACAAAAAACGTTGTAAAAACCCCCTATTAGTTCTGAGAAGCTGAGATACATCGGTTTAAAAGTCGCCAATCTTTGAAGCTCTCTTTTGACTTTTTAAAAAGTGCCGCGCTGTACCGTTTGATTTGAGGGGCCTTGTATGAACAAGTGGATTTTCACGTGAGAAATTGCTGTCATTGATCTTGTAAATTTTCTGAGAAATACAAATTGATAATTGATAATAGTTCCCTTTCAATGTTTCTGTGGGTGTAATTATATCAAATACCGAAAGCCAATTAAACAAAAATGTCTCCCCGTTCCGGGTCTCATTCAATCACTAACATATGATATATTGGGTTTGATTTTCATTTCTTTGGCCGTTGCTACAACCCAGAAATCTATTTTTACAAATCATTTCGAACCTTGACATATAAACTAACATGTTTTCATTGCCGACGAACATTTCCATTGAATGTAAATTCCTTGATCATTCGTAAAGCTTATGTAGATATTTTATGAACCGCAGTTTTAAGTTGCACTATCCTACTTGTAAAGTACTTTCTCGCAATTCCATGTTACGCGTCGAACGCGTCCAAGAGAGCCAGAATGGACAAGTCTAGATGCCATCGTCATGTTCTAAATTCTCATTCCATCAATACCAGAGCAATCGAGGGCATGAACAAACTAGACTTAATCAATCTCACGCATGGAGTATTTAAACCATTGCTTTGATACGTTTTAGTGGACACTCGATAGCCATGTGCGAAAGTTTATGCTGTATGGGGTCTCGGGGAGGTGGAGGAAATTTGCGCCATGAAATGGAAAAAATACTCAGAAAATCAAATTAGAACATCTAAATTTTCTCTCAAAACTCAAAATCAGCATTTTATACGGTTAAAATTAACGTTTAGTGACGTTAATATTATAAATTAATTACCTCGTCAAAATCAAAGCAAATCAAACTCTTATGAAGAATGTATTTGAAATCTTAAGGCAACAATATTATGTAGGTTTACCAGTTCGTTTTCTATAAATATGAACCTTGTATAGATTCTTCTTTCACTGAATCAACCTTATTTCTCTTTAGTAGCAAATTTATTGCCCTGAAATTTTCATGGAAATGAAAAATTCATAGAAAAATCAAAACTTTTGTAACCAACGAAAGTAAAACAAAATGTTGAAATAAGAAACCGAAGGATCGACCTTCACTCGCACAAATTTGGAATTGGTAACTAAAATTGTGTAGCAATGAGTTTACAGAGTTAATATTCGTATAAACAATGCGTTCATACGAATATTTTCAACTTTAACCGTAGTATATTCTGGAGTAAAAATTACGCAAATTTTTTTTTTAAATATTCTGCTTGAAATGCCGTCATAGGAAATAGCACGTCGTACTTCTGCCCCTAAGCGGAGTAGCATCTGACTATAACTCTAACGTGGGGTAAATCGCTATGATAAATAAATACCAAACCTGATACATTTTTAAATGAAATTTCTAGGTAATTCCAAATTCCTAATGCCATGAAGAATTAATTTCATTCATTTCACCAAGCCAAAACACAATTTAATTAAGCTTCAATATGTTATCTCCATTATATTTATCATTATTTGTAAGTATTTACATTCCTTTTCAAGAAAGATTCTAGGTCACCAGAGGTAAAATGAGCATAAATCTTAGGAATGCAGATTAATGAGCGTTGAAACCCCAGCTTTACTTTTTCATCGGAACTTTTACAATTTTAGCAGCGCATGCGCACTCTCGGCGTCAAGTGGCTGAAATCATAGATAAAACAGCGAAAAAGTTAAGCATGGTATCGATATGATCTTCGTATCTACGAAGGTTTATATCGCCACCAGCGTTCTTTCATTGCGCGCTGAGACCGACGCAGCTCTCTCGCAACCGAAGAATAGACTTCAGAAAAATAAAATCGGCTTTCCCCGACGCTTGTTGCTCTCCAGGTTGACGCTGCGCTGAAGATAAAGCTTTCCTGACTGACACACTTCGTTCTCGGGATAGCCTGTCAGATGCGAAATTCTTGCGTTTAAGCAGCGGAAATTATTATTTCTGTATAATTTCCGAGTTTGAGAAAGTGAGACGATGTGTGCAGTTTAATTATTACGTGAACAATTTTCAATTTTGATTGTGTGTCACTCGGTAAATTTTAAGATATATTTTCTTCAAGAGAGAATTGTTAAACACTTCAACGAGCTGTAGAAAAATCTTTCAAGTTGCGCTTTGATAATTTATCGAGCAAGCGTGATCGATGCCATCATCTTCGTTGAGCATTCTGGAAAATTAATTCCGTCTTGTGTTCTACGATGACCTCAATGACCAGAGAATAGAAATTCAAACAATTTGCACCATCGTAAAAGAACTTCCATCATCGTAAACAATTTACGTCGTCGTAAAGCTACAAGAGTAAGTTCTAAGGCGTCTTAGCTATATTTTGCGCTACAGCACATTGCGAAGCCTATTGCATTTAAAAAAACTTCCGTAGATAACTGTATCGGCACGAAAAAGTTAATTGTTTGGAAATCCAGACCCAATTTCCTATTTGGAAAAGAGTTCTTTTGCATTTTTTATTCGGCAAAGAAGTCGAACATTTATGTTTTGTAATGGAAATGTAGAAAAAATACCTAAACATCTCGAAATCATCAAAATGGTGCTATATTAGAAAAAACTGGAAAAGACGTAGGATCAAAGCTCAGAAGCTAACTCGCACTTGGCAAATTTTATTTTTCAATGAGATTCGCATTCTTTTATATCCATTTTACCCTGCAGCTGAAATGTGCCTGCGCCGCACTCCTTTCAAAAATCCCAAGTCATCCTGTTGTCATTCAATACCCATTACCTGGCGTCATATTCTCTTACGAATAAATGGTGAAAACTGAATAATTAAATCATTTTCTATTCCACTCGTTCTGCATGACGCGATTTAAACGCTCCAGAAATTAGCTGTTTCTTCACAGCCAATGCAGAATAGTTTAACGTTTTCTTAATGATCGAAGAATGAATTTCAAATTCGTTTAGTGTTAACGTGCCTAAATCAAGGAGGCTAGAAAATCGAACAGAAATCTAGAAAATATTTATCTAATTTCTTACGAATGTTTTCGCAATTCTGCAGCGTTAGAATAAGTATAACGTGAGATAAAAGAGTTTCAAAAGTAGAATTTTCCAGGAAAACCTTTCTTAACGAAAAGTGCACTGGGGTTTATTTTTTGTATCATCATGCTTGGAAAACGTTGAATTAAATGATGAAAATTTACTTCTATATAAAGTATATTTTAACGCACCGTTGACTAGAATTTGCTCCACCGTCATCATTTGCGCCGCCACGGCAAACCCAGTCTAGCTTTTCGCCGCCTGCATGCGTGTTTTTCTCCGCCTAAGCGGCACTTAGGCTGCGAAAAACATGCATGCAGGCTGCGAAAAAGTTAGACTAGGAAGTGGCTTCCACTGTTTCAAATCGCCACCATGTACAGCGACGGAGGGTGATGTCCCCTTATAATTAAGGTATTATTGAAAAGATATGTGATTATACCTGCTGATGTTGGTCTTTCCACTTTGAACCTTGCATCCATTCCGTGAATAGACGCGTGTAAAAAAGGTAACTAATTTACAGGTATGAAACCCGTGGAAATAAGAACGGATTTTTGTATTGAGTGGTTTGATCAATGATGCCAATCAAGACGGTCGCTAGCACTGCCCTTGAAGTTAAGGACTACTGTCTTACTTTTTCCAGTTCATCACGCTTTAAAAGACGAAGAAAATTGCTTATCATGTTCACTAAAACACTCACTATAAAATTCGATAACTTTTTATTTATAAAAGCAACGTTTCTTCGTCTTTTAACGCGTGATGAACTGAAAAAATTCCGTGAGGTTAAGAAATTGGAAAAGACTACTTTCTTAATTGAATAATATGATCAAGACCGTTGCTCATACACGACTTTCTATGAAAAATACTTCCGACGAACTATCTGTTCAGTGAACCATTTTTCTGAGCCTCGTCAGTTATCGTATTTCTCCGCACGTTATCTTACTTTACTGTCGGTAGAATCACTTAACTGTGCTTCTCTTAATTTTTCCAGTAATGACCAACATTAACACCGTTGAGGGACGAAGATCCTCATAAAAAACTGCGGTAAAATACTGTTAGTACATCTTTATTAAGAAGTAGCAAATTTCGACAAAATTTTCGCTGGCAGAGTACGAAAAATTATGGTATTTTCTCTGAAATGAGAGTGCGGCCGACAGTACTCGTAAATTATGATGAATTATCACAATGTTGAGGTGATAGGATGAGTTTTCAACGAGGTTTTATTATCAATGTGAGACTTAGCCAATTTGGGACTTGCTTGCTCTCCAAAAAAAGTCTTGTTTTAAGACTCATCCCTGAGGCGAGTCGCAAGGACGCACTCATAATCTTTTGAGTTACAGGGTGCTACATGAGGTCGATTAGCGATTGGTCTTCCTGGGTTCTTTATAGTTGCTGGGTTCAATACGAGATCAAATACATAAGAACGGATTGTTGGGGCACTTGTAGGTAATTGTTCTTCGTGGCTGCTTGTTTCAATTTGTGATCGATATGCAATGGTTGCGGTGTAAGCACTTAGACTTCTTAGTTGTTCGGTCTAATTTGAGATAATATAATTAGGCAATTATTGAGACGCTTGTACGGAGCTTTTATATTTACTGTAACTGTGCCAAAGACTTTGAAGCAAGATAAAATTCCCCTAGCAATGTGGAGCTTTGACGTCAGGTATGTTTTAAGTAGGAAAATGAACATTTAAATTTTGTGATTCATGGTGTGATTCAATTTCTTTTTTCAATCAGGGAAGAATTAATTGTGAAATATTTCAGAAGATTTTCACCATAAATATTAAATTGATATCGTGTTAGGTGTTAAATTACATAATTGAACGCTAATGAATGTGAAGTAACCGGTACTGAGATGGGAAAAAATTAACATTTTCTGAGAAACTTTACTGACGATGATTTTCATTGCTATCTAACCCATGATCATGAAATGGTATCATTGAAAAAATGGCCTAATATCTTTATTTTATATATGAAAATTAACGCGGTATCACATTCTTTAGGGACAGTATCTGCATTCTTTGTTTGAGACAATTTTTTCATTGTTTTTTACAATACAAACGTATTTTCAAACGTTAAATAGTGAAACTAAAAGAAAAAAGTAAATTTCTATATTTCATTCAAAGAATTGTCTCCTTTTTTACCTTCGCGGATAAGAGAGTTGCTTCCTTCGACTAATTTTACCTCAAACATCTTATAAAGTCTAGCGAACCATTTCCTCAGAACTTTACGCGTGTATACGACGAGCCAATTCACTTCATAAAGCATCATTGCTTCAATAATTTATTTCCTAAAATTTCATTGGTGGAAAAAAATTTAAATTTCATTCCATGGACAATTTTTCTGATCACCATACAATAATATTTTACTGTTTCAATGACACAGGGAATGTTTTAGTCTTTATGACGAATTATGAAGATTTTTTCTTTCTAGACGGTATCTGCAAACCCAATTTCTTGTTTTCTTCAAACAAGACCCTCATTTTCTGCACAGCCATTACATTACAAAACATTGGCTTTAACCCATTTATTAGAGTCTGTAAGCGGCATCGAAGCAACGGCTTCAGATTCTTCTAGCATTATCATAACTACTCAGCAGCATCGACATAACCAGTTCTCAATCATTGACATAACCAGTAACCAGTTCTCAAACATTACAATGTAATTTACATCACCTTCTCACCATCTTTTGATTACTTATGGCCCTGCCGGCGGCTCGCAGGTAATTTCAAGCTCGAGGTGAGCACTTTCCCTGCACAAACTTTCCTGAGATGCAAGCTTCGATTCTCGCGACGCACCCGCGGGACAAGTGAGAGCGAGAGCGTAGCGGTACGACCGCGATGGTCGAAAAAAAACCAAACGCACTTACTACGTGGTGCAGCTTCTTTGTGCCTTGCCTTCGCTTGGGCATTTGGCAAACTAGTGTTGGCTGCTCGCATCCCGAAAGAAAGAGTGGTGCTTTCGCGATTAGAAACTGTGCTGAATAGATTTTCTTAGGTTTTTGAAGAGTTCTTCGGTGTTGAGTTATGAGTTTTTCATTTGCAGTTCTTGAGCCTTTGTGATTATGTCAGCGGAAAACTTGTAGTGGTTTGCAGTTTAAACTCTCGTCTACGATACAGGAAAAAGTATTTTCACAAATCCAGAAAAAGAATAGCTGAGCAGTCGTTAGTAGAATTTTCAACGCGTTTTTTCTATTTTGATTTTTTTGAAGGAATCATTTTCACTCTATACCTATGATTTCCAACAGGATACCGTGGCAACTCCATGCATTGGTTGCGGCCATTCTCTTTCGTCTAATATTGGTACAAAATTGATGACTTACTGTTTAACAAAATTTCTCACTCAGGAAGGTTCAAAATCCAGTTTTCCCGACATTGTTTACGTAGAAGGGAGTTACGAAAAAGGTTATTTTTTTGAGCTCTGAAAGGATGCTATGACTATCATAGCTCAAAGCCGAGACTTGTTCCACCCATAAACCGAGTTGCTTTTTCAGCCTCCAGAGCTTGAGCGGTGATGTACAGCATTGTTTTCTTCATGCCTTTAACTGCTTTCTTGTACTGTCTATAAGTATTCTTTTATTCGCATCGACCTTGATTTAGTGATGAATAAACGAACAGAAACATATGTATCAAATCGCATCAAAAAAGGTGTGTCATGTATTTCTATGTATGAGTGTGTTCTTCATGAAGATATTGACAACTTCCCAATTCAGTCCTGCAGTGCTGTCTGAAGCGGAGCTTGTGTACTCGTGACACTTATCCGAGTGTGACTTGTTATCTGTCATCTTCATGTTGAATCTCCCTTCATTAGAACCAGCACGCGAACACAATGTTTATCACAGAACAGACATGGGGTTTACGAAAGTGCGGCCGCCCTATAAGTAGTATTTAAAATGAACCTTGAGTTAGAATGAGCTATAATATACGTATAAGTACCTAGAGTTATATGCAAGCTGCCATTGAATGGTCATAAATGTATACAATCTACTTGTAAGTACCTATATTCTAACTAAAATAGCTCCAGTAGCACTAAAATATGTACCTATAATCTGTTTCTAAGTACCTAAATTCATATTAAAGTATCATACCTCCAAATAGATGGTTAAAATGCCTGCAATCTGATTTTAAGTATCAACATTCAAATTAATACTTTAACCGCAATCGGTTAAACTAAAGTTCAAAACTCACCTCAAATTTAAAGTCAATTATTGGAGTAAGTAATTTTGAAAGTAGCAAACATTAACTGGACCGTGCCTTCATTTAGCTTTAATTAATTTTTTATAATAATTGAGTTTGTGACAACTGGTTGGTCAGCAGCATCAGGAAAATCCCCTCCGTGGCTACCGCGGGTGGCGCACGTTGCGGTTGTAGTGTTAAGATTGCATCGGAAGGATTGTCATAACTCTTTTAGAATCTGCTTATAAGTCCCCAATTTCAAATTGGAATGCCTCCAACTGAATGAGAATAATTGCCAATAATCTACTTAAAAGAACCAGCATTCAGAATAAGGCAGTTCCAATGACAGTTTAGCACCTATGCATGGCCTTACTCAAACAGCACTACTCGTATTTCTAAGTGGAACGGCTCAAATTTGGTGTATTAAAACTGCCCCTTTAGCTCACTGAATTGAGCATCTTATGTAAATGCAATTTATACCAGATAACTGCAGCGAAATTTCCATTGGTAAGTAGCTTGTCTCAATGTAAGCTTGGGAAGAATGTTCTCATTTAAGTAAATAATTTTCCTTAGATGCGTACGAAAATTAGAAGATTCTCAGCCGTTTTCGCAATTTTCCCGGCGACTGCACCGTATAACACTTCCCTTCACTGTCCTAAACACTCAAGTCTCTTGAGTTAAATCAAGTTCACTCAGACCGACGTAGCTGACTAACTTTAAACCAGGAGAAGAAACTAGGAGAAAGTAAACATCATTTCCTTTAAACGTTTCTGGAAACGATTATATTTAAGACATACCGAAAGATTAAGCCAACACTTTTGCAAATTAGTGAATATTGTTAATCGATACAAAATTGATGCAAATATACACCATTCTAGCACTAAAGTTCGTTGGATAAGAAGAGGATGTTTTGAAACTCTAAAAATTTAGCCATAGGATGCTACCACAAAATGCCAAAATTTATTATTAATAAAGCCCCTGGAAATTCGATTACATCTTCAATAAAAGCGCTCACGTTTTGGATTTATCACATTATTGCTTGAGCCGATTCAAATTACTCAGGTACTTATGATGTGTTGCTGTTTACTTTAAGGCTAAAAGTAATGATGCAGTGGGAAGAAAGGTACTCAATTTGAGGAGATAATCGCAGTCACTGAGAAAGACTTAGGTTGTCCGAGCGTCAGCTCGAGACTACCGCATTCGAGCGGCATTTTCTTGGGAATTTCTCATTCATTACCGCGAATTTTATGATGTTACATGGCTGTCAATTGATGGTAGTGACATGTTAGTGAAAGGATTGTAATTAGAGACCAAATTGAAAGAAAGTTTTGTACACAGTTCTCTTTCAGTTTTTCAGTTTCTTAAGAACACACCTTTATTTTGCCAGCGTAGCGAGCTATGCAACCGAGACACCCAAACTTTCTGTCACTTGAACTTGAAACTTCTTTGAGTTTCTCTGTGGCTGTTGCTTAACAGAGCAGAAAAGAAGATTAGATATCGCTCATGATGCTAATGATCTTCGATTTTATTTTCTAATGAGTTTGTTGTTCGATCATTCTCTTTCTAGTGGACCACTCGAAAGCCAGCTACAAACAATACTTGAAAATCTACTGTAAGACCGAGAAGTCAACTCGATCAGATACCATATTTTTCGGAAGCCCTCTGGGAATATATAGACCCTAAATCTCTCATGAAAAAATCTGATACTGAAAATCTCAGTTTCCACCTACCTCATGATATTAAACGAAAAGTCGTTTACGAATATTCCATTTAGGCAACTCTGAAAACACGGTGACCTCTGCATAGGAGTGAGAACTGCGTCACTCTCGTGAGAGTGCAGAGAAAATTATCAAACTTGAGCATGCGCGCACGAGTAGACGTTTAAAATTTCACGACTGACGTGGTGAACGCTCGTCAGCACAGGGGGAATTAGCAAGTCTGTCTCAGGGTAAATGCACGACTGGATGGTGAGGCGTAAAATTACTTACCTCATTTACTGACGGATAATTCCCTCACGTGCTCGGCGCTCATGCTTGGTGAGCGAAAATCTCTCCATTTGAATTAGAGCATCAATGGTAGTAAATCTCTCCGTCTGAATTGAAGCTTCAATGATCGTAAATTTGTCATTTGAATTAAAGCGTCCGTGACCGGGAATCTCATCCTTTGCATTAGAACATCAGTGATCGGATATCTCTCTATTTAAAATTGGTGAATCAATGGTCATAAATATCTCTATCAGAATTGAAGCTTCAGTGACAGACAGATCCGATTAGTCCTAGCTTAGCTAGCAAAGAACGATTTTCTACAACCGAGTTTGTAAAAAATAGACTTTTTATGCAAATGTTATCTGGCTTATATTCATGCATTTTTTTTACTTGAAATGCGTAGGCAATCATGCTTATCATTTAATGATTTTTATGACTAAATTTTCCCATGAAATAATTAAAAATTTAGGCCACTCGAGTTTTTCATGGTTCGCTTTATGTCTCACTCGAAACGAAGAGATAAACATTCTAATACCCGTGCCCCATCAACAGTGCCCTCGAGTCGATATTTGTTTTATTCAATCGTGTAGTTAGTCTGGAAATATTATTTAGAAAGTTGGCCGCTTTTCAAGTAAATCATTAAGGTTTCAGTATTTAAATGCGAGCTCGTTTCATTCCAGGTTTACTCTATCAACACTAACTCCTTTTCTGTAAATATTATTTAACCTTGTATAAAGCGCTAATTTTTGATATATTCATCCTGAGTTAAAGGAAATGAACACCAGCATAAACTTTTACATTGCGAAGAAACAAATATCATCTTTAGGATCAGGATCTCCCTCCCTACAATTGGATGCTGTCCTACATAATCTGGGTCCACGAATACCATACGGTGGTACCAAGCCAGTGGCATCTGTAGACCTAAACTCAACGAAGCTACAGAGCCAAAGCTGGTGAGCAAGGAACAAAGTTCCTCAACTTCTTGACCCACTACGCCACCGCTAGTTGATCGCATACCAGTTCAGTTCAATTCATCCGGATAATCTTAAATACACAAGAATCGAAAGTTTTAGAAGGCTCTCACGTTAATTTAATCGTTTCTAGCAACGAGAGGCGTCTTGATATCATCTAAAAAAAGCAGAATAGGAAGCCACACAGTGGGTGACGACCACTCCATAAAAACGAAAAACAGGAACAGTTTCGCTGCGCGGCGTCTGGCAAGCCGGGTTTTCACTTGCGATGGGCAAGCAGGTTGTGAGGAACGGGCTGGGTCTGCAACGCACGGAACTGGTTGCCCAGACGTAAAATATCTCCTCTACTGAGCTCCAGTCTGCGTCCCTTCAGCGAAAACGAAGAAAGTTCGGATGAAACTGTATGCTAAATGAAAGTAGTAGACGAAAATTTTTAGTTATATCTTCACCACGTTTCACCCGTTAGGATTACATGTATTAGATGATCAGATGATTATCACCATTCCATGCCACGTTGGCTGGGAGATGGGAATAAATGGAAAGGTAGACGTATGCTCCGATAGATGTATTGAAATTGGTTTAAGATTTAAACTTTGGATTGTTGTTTCTGTGCCTAATGAACAATGAAGCCTCTCGTAGATGATGCTTTAGATTGATTTTATGAAAAGGTTTTTTCACGAATCTCTGTCTGTTGGAATACATACACGAACGTGAGGCTATAAATGTGTCATTCATTGGCAGAAAGGCATCACGTGTAGAACTTATTTCGTCAAGATTTTCACCTGTTATTGACAAATCTGTGGACCGTGAATTTCACCAACCTACAAATTTTCACACAAACAGAGTTTTTTTAAAGCAATTTCTAAAGAAAATTTATTGACACGCTCACTTAAAGTCTTTGCACATTAGTCAATATAAGGTTTGTGTTAACATTTATAAATTGTGAGAAAACTACAAATGAGAATATTAATTGAGCAAAATGCAAGTCGTAATGTAACGTTAGACATCTCACATGACCTGTCATGACCAAGTCACAAGATGGCAAGTGATCTGCCATGTTCAATGTTGTCTAATTTTTATTTTATCTGCTGAATCAGAGGCAGAAACAGAAGTTCCGTTTGTGTCATAAATGTGTACTACTCTTCGCTCCTGCTAACTGGTTTTTGTCGTTGCAAGAACTCATCGGAGTTTCTTATTGAAGTTCCTCTTAATTTACTAAAAACTTGAATTGCTGTTGCTCATCTGGCGGATATGAAAGGGCTTGTCTTCTAGAAGTGGAGAAACGTTGGAATTTGCTTGCGAGAGGCCTTTTCTGAAGAAAGTAAATATGAGTTTCACTTTTAAGTTAACTGCCCAAATAAGTCGTGGTCACTGTTTTCTGTTTTCAAAGACACTTGAACTCATCTTATAGCCGATGAAAGTTTCATTAGCATAGAAATTCAGCTTACGAAAGTTGATCCAGTTGACATGAAAATACTATTAAGGAAAATCGACCAAGTGAATATGAAAATTAAATTTACAAATATCGATTAAGTTAGCGTGAAAACTCAGTAACGAAAATCGATTTCTTTAGCATGAACATTTAGTTAACGAAAATCGATTCAGTTAGCTTGAAAATTCAGCAGAGGAAATGAATGGTGTTAACAGGGACATTCAGATCTCAAAATACAGGTAAAAGTAAAACTATTAAAAACAAAACAATTAAAAAGAACGCTGGTAGAATTAAAAAAATAAATTCAGTTAATAAAAAACAGCTCTGCTATCAGGATAATTTAATAACCATGAAAACCAATCCAGTAAACATGAATCTCAATGGAAATTTTCTGGCTCTTTGAATTGAACTCAACTCGGAAACCTTAAAAAAATCATTGTGGACGACCTGGGACTCGTTTTACTTTTTATTTCAAAATACGACATGTTCTCACACTAGGTTAGTGAAATCTTACATTTTTGGGTTTGAAAATACATGTAAGTGAAGAACACGTGACATTTTAACCGCGTTGGGAGAGTTGACAGGAACAGGATAGTTTGTTCGGAGAGAGTACTTCTTGTACCTGGATCCAAGAATTCCCTTCCCAGTACCGCTAGCCAGTACCCCGTCCCAGTACCGCTACCCAGTTCCTCTGTCCCAGTACCGCTAGCTAGTACTCCCGTCCCAGTACCGCTACCCAGTTCCCCTGTCCCAGTACCGCTAGCCAGTACCTCCTTCCCAACACCGCTAGCCAGTACTCCCATCCCAGTACCGCTAGCCAGTACCTCCTTCCCAGTACC
>JACJUY010005123.1:0-13554 GCA_014220935.1 Platorchestia sp. MABIK
TGACGGGCAGCGTGCTGACACAACTGACGGACAGCGTGCTGACACAACTGACGGACAGCGTGCTGACACAACTGACGGACAGCGTGCTGACACAACTGACGGGCAGCGTGCTGACACAACTGACGGGCAGCGTGCTGACACAACTGACGGACAACGTGCTGACACAACTGACGGACAGCGTGCTGACACAACTGACGGGCACAACAAGAGCAACACAACATCGCACACACACGCACACACACACACACACACACACAAACACGCGGGTAAGTATATGAAGAGCAATAGACATGATTGAGTGATGCCTACTCAAGTCCAACTTACTCTCGTTGCAACGTAATCTTTTCATTTGAAATCGTCAAAAAAAAGCTAAATTCCGGAAAAAAACACAACTGGCCAAAATTTAACTGGTTGTTGTCAACTGATTGAGGGAAAGCAGCGCTGGTTAACTGAGTGTAGTTTTCTGTGGACGAATCTGAAACAGAAAGAAAGTTATACGTAGGGCTTTACTTATTTGTTCACAGATCTGAAAAAGAGATGTAACCTCAGTACGTAATTTACGCGCACGGAATTAGAGGAAAAGAAATGTACAAGCAGGGCGGGAATTGTTGTGGTGAGCTGCTAAGTCACTAAATATGATGATAAATAATAATATATATATATATAAAAATAGAATATATGTAAATAAATAATAATATATTACAGTGGTGAGCTACTAAATCACCAAATATAATGAAAATTTATTATCATAAATGTAATAAATAAAATACATGCAAGTAATATATACCAGATTATGGTGGTGAGCTGCTAAGTCACTAAAAACAATAAATAGATACGTCTCTTGAAATATTACTTGCATTCATGTTGCTCTGATGGCAGCTGAAGTGCTGTAGGAATTATTACTTGTGACATCATTAAATGGATGTGAGGCAATTACAACAAGTGGTGATTCATTATTATACAATCACAATAAACGGAGGTCAAAATTATCATTATCCTAATTTCTGAAACAGCGACGTGGATAACACATAAATTTTAATCAATTGTTACTACAATTGTTAATGTTACCACAAACAGCAAAATAATCTATTGTTACTACAAAAAACCTCAAAAATATATAATTTCTCTAAACATCACCATCAAAAATCTAATACTACTACAACATCACCATCAACAATTTACTGTTGCTGCAACATTCCTATCAAAAATCTACTGTACTACAAATATTCCCGTAAAAAATGTATGAGCCATACAAACATGTCGATAAAAAATTTATTGTTACTGCAAACGTTTGCACCGAAAATCTATTGCTGGTGCTAACATCACACACCCATAATTATCGACCTTCATGCTCACCCTCTGTGTCGGTATCACCTAAAGTAATCGGCCCAGCCTCACTAAGTTAGTACATCCACACACGATCCCACTCACGCTAATCACTAAGTAAGCACACGCACTCACGCTAATCACAGAGCACACGCACTCACGCTAATCACAGCACACACGCACCCACGCTAATCACACACGCACTCACGCTAATCACAGCACACACGCACTCACGCTAATCACACACACACCCGCACCAAGAGCCCCTCCGGATCCTATTCAAAAGAGCCCAACTCGGCCCAAAAGACAGGCGCGGGACGATCCAATTAGACTGGCGTCGTAATATCGCCCGCTCCTGCGCACGACTTGGCGACCTGAAATGCGCTAACTTCCTTTTGATCTCAAACTGTTATTGCGGCGTGTGTGTTCGCACACTTCCAGTTATGGCCAATGAAACTTAACGAGGTCACTTGGAACTAAAATATTTAGTAATGCGGAAGTTAGCAGCCAACGAAGGCCGCTGAAAAAGAATTTTCTCAGCACCTGAGGGCGAAGAAGAGCGTCGTGAATGCGAGAACATTGAAATTTCGCGTGCTTCCGATACTGTTTTTGTTCGTGAATGCCCAATTGAAAAGTGAAAGCATTATTGGTGGAAATTCATTAAAACTATTTTGTGACCGTAAAGCATATGTAATGAGCTAGGGCAATTTTTGAATAGCATGGCAGTAAGCCCTATGCTGAGAAAAAGTTGTTTGTTATCACGTTTTTGGCGACATTCGAGTAAGCGGATGAATTTAGTTAAATATTTTCGATGGGGATTATGTTAGTTTTCATTTTAAAAATAACCCTGAGACTGCTCGAAATTTGTACGCGAAAATAGAGTTAGATTTCTTCCTTTTTAGAAACCACGCGTGGAAACATTGAACACGTCGAAACCCGTAGAAACAATGTGCCACAAAATTAACGGAACCTTAAAGTTCTTTCATAGCGTTAAGTACACACTTGACGAAAAATCAAGGTTATTGGTGATCCAGTCTTTAGTTTTATCTCGTTTGGACTACTGCAGTCTAGTCTGGGGAGACATACCTCAATGTCTTCAAAAAGAGTTACAAAAATCTATGAACTTCGCAGCCAAAATGGCATGCAATGTAATTTCAAGAAACGCGATCATGCCACCCTTCTTTAAGGAAAACTCGGCTGTACCCAATACCAGACAGATTTATGATCCAAAAAGCTCGAAAAGTGTTCTCATCTCTGTACCTCCCTCAGAGTAATGCGGATGTGGCTAAATTTGTTCCATCCAATATTCCAAGCAAAAGACCAAATCAGAGGAATGATGTCTTTATAAGTTACCGTTCATCTGAAGTGGAACAAAAACCTCTCTCAGTTTCTGTAGCTCTTTTGTGGAATAAGCTTCCCCAGCAAATAAAAAACTATAAAACTGTAAAAGAATTCAGAGTAAATGTGTCACTTCCTTTCGCATCTCAGTCATAGGGTAAAATGGACTGCAACACTTCTGTGTAAATTTTGCATGAAACGACTGCCTAAAATATACTCATAGCTACTTTGGGGTCAGCAGTTCAAACTCTGCGGAGATGGAATGCCTATACTTATTTTAGCTGACTTTGTCCACTTCCTAGTATCCACACCGCTAAAACCTCACACTTCGCCTGCGTAGTGCAGTTGATTATGAAACCATAATCAGGTTCATTTGTAGTTTATATGTAAAAATTTCGAAGCTACATGCTACTCATACGTAATATCAATCTTTCACCGTGCCTCTATTTGATCGCACGTACCCAAATGTGGTTAAAGAGAATACTGAGAAGATGAGAAATCTAAAATGTTTTTTGTTGGTGCTCTCAAACTGTAACTTGATATTCCAAATAATTTCTGTTAGAAAATTAAGAATTACCTCATTTTTACGTCCACCAAGTCCCTCTAATATTTATCTTAATTATTTCTGTGGACTACAGTGAGCAACACAGCCGTCAGCTCAATGTAGCAGGACGAAGTTCGTTTCCATGATTACAGTTATTTTTTATTTTCTGTATTTATATTTACCATCCGTACGACGAACAAGCTCTAAAATTCATTATGTGAGTACATCAGTTTACATGTTTCTAGATGCGTGTGTTGTGCAATGTTTTTTATAAAGCATTTTTGGGTAACGTTGTCCCGCTGCGTTGAAATCATTTACGACGGTGTTTCAGTCGGGTTCGGTAGAGCGCATTCGTGTCTTTTCTTCTTTCATTTTTTTCCTTCTTTCTCTGCGCAAAGTTAACACTGAATTTCAAATCATAAGTGACTCTAAATATCAGTACATAAAATTCGCACACTGGCCCACTGTTCCATCTACGTCTACGTGCCAAAATTTTGTAAATATTTGCTACTCATAAGTGATATCCGGCTGCCACAGTATCTTCATTTTATCCCATGTACCCATTTCTGTACAATGTTGAAGAGAATACCGAGAGGATGTGAAACCCGTGATGGTTTTGACGTTGCTCCTAGACTGTACCTTGATTACCCTTGAAAAATTTCTGTTAGAAATTTAAAAACCAGTTCATTTTTGCATTTTTCGAAGTCTTTTTTCCTTTCACTTATTTTTTCTTCAAATAATTTTATACGATTACACTGAGCTCGACTAGCATTTTCGATGTAGCATAAGCGATATTGTTTTCTATGTTTATTATCATTATTTTTTCCTTATGTTCATTTTCAACACGTATATAAATAAATATGTGTGTATGAGTAGGTGTGTGTGCACACGCACACATGTGTGTTTATGTGTATGTGTGTGTACACATACGCGTGTCTATATTCGTATATGTACACACACAAATACATGTATATGTTTCTAATTCTATTTTTTGCGTACAAACAAATACTTCAAGATCCATTACATTTTACCTAATCCTCTGCGACCATGCAGCTAACACTGAACCATATTTCAGAAATAAATACATTTATTGAGCTTGCTTAAAGATTAAATAATAAATCTATCACTACTCCACAGGGCGTTTCTGTCAATAGAAAAAATGAAAAATATATGCAAACAAATGAAACAAAGCCCAATTTGAGTATATGACTCGTGTAAAAATTATCTTTCTGACCGTATGCTGAACAAGCCATGAATTTCATTTTGCGCGTTTGTTTACGCGTTTCTAGATGTGCGTGTTGGGTTGCGCTATGGTTTTTATAAATTACTTTGTGACTGACCTTTTCTCAATACTTGATAATCGTTTACGACGGTGTTTCAATCTGCTTCGGTATAGCGCTTTTTGTCATTTCTTACTTTTATTTCAACTAGTAATTTATAAATTCCAAAGAATTTTCTAGTAGTATTGAAATTATTACAAGTTGTCAGCCATCTCTTGGAGTATAAAATTTCCCATAGATTAAATTTTTGATTTAATTAGCACTACTGACAGGGTTAATCTATTAGCACGCCTCGTATAGTTAGTTTATTAGTTTGCCTCGTATAGTTTGTCTACTAATACGCCTTGTACAGTTAGTCTACTAGTACGCCTCGCTTGGAACGTTTGTCTAAGGACGTCTTTTTTTAAGAAATTTTCAAAAGTTAATATGTTGTCATGTATCTCATGTGTCAACTTTTTTTGGAAATAAACGGTTTTTCTTTCTTCCTTCTTTCCATATTAGTCACGTATTATTTCATCTCACAGAAACAGGTAAATACAAGTAATATTCATACCCATCTATACCTGTGTAATTTTCAGTGAAATTTCTAAATTACGAAGAAGTTAAAATTAAGTTCAACGGGAATTTAAGTTTTACTCCGGGAAGAGATTAGGTCACGTGGTAAACAGCCGTAACGAACACAGGAACAGGGAACAGGAAGAGCTGTAAGAACCATTAGCAGTTCAATACCAGGTCCGATGTCCTGCCAGGGCATCGTCCATCCTGCAAAAGACATGAAAACGTGAACTGTTAACGTAATTTCCAGAGATCAGCCAAAACACAATTTAAATAGTTCTACCACCAAAGCTTCAAGTTTTATAAGTTATAAATTTTAAACGTTTTACCACCAAAGTTTCAAGTTTATAAGTTTTTAGGTTTATAGGCATTAACACCGAGGTTTAAGTTTACAGGCATTATATCCAAAGTAAGTTTATGAGGTAATAGGCTTTACACCAAAGTAAGTTCATGAGGTAATAGGCTTTACACCAAAGTAAGTTCATGAGGTAATAGGCTTTACACCAAAGTAAGTTCATGAGGTAATAGGCTTTACACCAAAGTAAGTTTATGAGGTAATAGGCTTTACACCAAAGTAAGTTCATGAGGTAATAGGCTTTACACCAGAGTAAGTTTATGTTTGTAGTTTATCAAGCGGATGTTTAATTAACCATGGGAAGCAGTCACCAAAAGTTCACACCGTCCCCGAACAGCCCATTTGCAATGATGCACTAGAGTGACTAGACCAACCTCCGAGCGACGTCTGAGTGTTGCCGTCCGCTCCATGATCCCGGCTGCCGGTCCGTCCGTCCTTCCAGCGAAGAGTTTATTTATACATTTCCATTAAAGATGAATTTACGGTATTGAAGTTTGCAGCGGAATAACTAACACTTTCGTCGATTGGACTCCACCAGGCACGCGTAGACACAGTTGAGATCCAGCGGAAGTTCGGTCTAGACGAAGGGCAATTTTGCCGTTCCAAATATACCCGGCACGTGCTGCTACAACCAAGGTCCAGCGGCCCAGCGAAGCGTCGACCATTTAATCGGAGGTAGTGTTGATTCCGTGATAGGCAGATAAGATGGTTTCTCTGCGGGATCTGATGAAGAACTGCGGGAATAGGAGGAGCCTCCACACAAGTTAGGGGCAGAAAGGGAGAGTTGGTACTAGTACGGTACAACTGTGCTAATCAGAGGAGCGGTGTGAAAGGAGTGACTTTATTCACGAAATTTTAGCTGAATACTTTTTCCCTAATTGTTTTATTATAATTCCTTTCAATTACTGTTAATTTAATTAATTTATTGAATTAAATTTTATAAATTAATGGAGCTCCGGCTTCAACCGTTTTTCCTTAAAGCTACCTTAATTCTAGTACTTAAGGCTATAATGCAGGTATTCTGCACAACACCCATGTTTATACAATTAATCATCACAATTTTCTAAATGAAATTGTGCTCCCAGAACCGAATCCAGAACGTAAAGTGCTCGTAAATCAAATGTAAGCGTTTTTATAAAGTGATCAAATTGTGATTGGGATTAACTCTAGCAAGCCATGTCCGTTTACCTCGCATGGAGTGACAAATATTGGGAACACTGCCATTAGTATTTGTTAGATCTCTGAATAATTTGGAGGCCCTTCTAAAGCCCGTCTACACTACCCAACTTTTCGTCAATCACAAACACACCAAAACGCGAACTTTTCTGAATCGTGTCCAGGCTACGTTTTCGGCGGCGTGAAGTTGTCCGCGAGCTGCATGTAAGCAAACAAGACTGCTCCTCGAGTACGTTTTAGTTAATTGATGTCTATTATTGCCAAATTTAATTTGTTGGAAATTAGTAAACATAATTTACCTGTGTGTGCGTAGGTGAAGAGAAAATATTAAGGATCACTAATGTATTTTCATATCATTTAGAATACTACCATTGTCACAGTGGAATGAGATCAGCTGATATATTTCTACCTTCAGCAATGCTCTTCATGAAGGTTTAACTCTATGGACTTGGGCTTAAAACTCCATCCACAGTTCACAAACAAGCGAGTGTTCGCTGTTTCTACGAACGTTTGCGTTCGGAGTTTTCCATCAGTTTCGAAACACGAACACGCCGAAATCTGGCCGTTTTCCATCTGTGTTCGTGTTCGCGAACTGCCGAAAAACATAAGATTCGGCGGAAAGATTGATAGTGTGGACGTGCCTTAACGCTTCATTTCATCGCACAAGACTGCAAGTTTAGAACAAAGGTCAATAAAATATTGACTTAGCGAAGGTTAAAACTGAATCCCTGTTACTAGTAATTTATGTTATTTACATTACCATTTATTTACGCAACTAGTAACAAAAGTTGAAGTCATTAGAGCAGAGAAGTAACATCACATCATTTCAGAAACAGAGGCTTCCCGGTCCTGTTCCTGGATGTGATGCTGGAGGAGTATAAAGAAATGAAAATTTGTGTTTAAACCATTTCATTACCAAAAAATTATTGCTGACCTAGCGCGATATTATTGAGCTGTGTGCTATGCAGATTTGATATGAATTAATTACTGACCTAGGGCGATATTATCGAGCTCTGAGCCATGCAGATATGACACAAATGTTGTGCGCAAACCACCCGACCAGTGGAAACTAACCCCGAATTAACGGGCTCTACTGCACACACATTTGCCTGGCACCCATCTGGGGCCGGTAACGCTAGAATAGTGATAATTAAGGACAAGAGGAACATAAAGGCACAGGGCTCACCTGAAGATTTCGAAAATTATGTTCAAGCGAAAAATCTTCAATGTAGCCGGCTGTCGAGGACACAAGAGTCCCCTGTAGCGAGGGTCGGATTGCCGTAGAGCAGCGGCACACATGAGGAGGTGCACACACGCCCACGGCTTAGTTCAGTCTGTCGTGTCGGCCTCTGGCTGACACGCTCGTCAGCTTCCCCGAATCCCTTGCTATGGCTTGGGACTCGTTGCAAGAAGAGCAGACGAACATTTTTAGTTTTCATATACGTTTTTCGCCGAAGATGTGAGAAACCCCCGCCATTCCTCCGCTTAGTCTCAAATTACCAGCGTTATTCCTTTTTAGGCTGATCAAGCGAATCACAGCCCTTGAACTTTATTGCCGAAGGCTCTTAAATCTGCCTTACAAAGTCCGCAACGGACCTCAGCGTTCGAGCAATGGCTAGAATTTCGACAATGTATTGCTAACACTAAGCACTGTTGTATCAAGCCCTGTACTGTGCACATATGAACACTCCATCAGCATACATAGCTTTTGACACTGCTTCGCTAGAAAAGGGCTAAAATCTGCTTTTGAAATTTTTCCCGTGCAATTTTGACGATTTTTCTCCAGTTTTCAGCAAATTGAGTGCTAAATTCGACTGTTAGATTTTTTCGTTAAATTTTTCAAGTTTTGTGAGGCTAATCAAATAGTTAAGAATTTTCTATCACGCTCTTAACTGCAAAATTGTTAAACTTATCTACGTGATTCATTAACAATTCTAATTTTGATCACAGCCTCAACTGCAAAGCACTCAAAAGTTATCAAAGCAATTCATCAGTCACTATACCTATCATCACAGCCTCAACTGTAAAACACCCTAAAGTTATCCGAGAAATTCATCAGTAACCATAATTATCATCACAGCCGCAGGAGTAAAATCCCCTGAAGTAATCAAGGCGATTGATCAATAACTATTTTTATCAAGACATTGGCTGCAAAAATAAGTAGTTTCCTTCGGCGCGACTCGGTAGAGAAGCCACAATTGTCCGGGTTAATCAATGCGACATCTAAACCAAGTTTCTTGCCTTGTACGTCGTCACTCAGTAAGACTCGGTACGTGTTGGGCAGAGGGTAGTCCTTGCCTTCATTCAAAACAAAAATAGAACTGCGGAACAGAGAATACCGGCGTCTGTTGTAATAAGGTTCGAGGGTGTCGCTCATGGATTGGATGCTAAAGCTATTATTACACAGCCTTGCTCTAGTGTTTTTGATTGTGTTTCAGATAAGGTTTCTACATTTTTGATGCTATTTCTTCGATTTGTTGATTTGCGCGTCGGAAATCAATAAACCTGATGAGGCTTTATTATTGGAGAAAACCTTGGATTTTATATTTCTTAAAGAATTCGGGGAAAATTATTTCGGTTCTTTGAATTCAGGTGACGGAAGACCAGCCAATTGAAAGATTAGATTGAGAGATTAGATATTAGTTTTAGCCTTCCCAACCGAAACAAAGGCGTTCCAAAAAAAAGAAGGATGAAGGCACCATTTAGAATGGAATTTAGAGAACGCGGAATGTATGCACTTGAGTGCACATAAGCAGTAAGCTGAGAAAGAAGTTCATGGAACAAGACAAAAAGTCTAGAAGGAAGTAGCAGGGGCTGAAAAACGACAGCAGTGATCAGAAAAAAAGTTAGTCCGTGACTAAATAACCTATTCTATTTCAATAAAAGGAAGGCACACCTAACATTTATCTTGGGATCTCCCATATTACCCCTAGGAGTGAAAATTCCCAAAGAGACAATTCCTACTAAAAGGAGATCAAGGCCATATTGGTGATCTTGGAATTGTGGGAATTGTTGTAGGCCATATTGGTGATCCTGGAATTGTGGGAAAAATTAAACTTAAAAAAATTCCTTAGAAACATGTTGTGTCAAAATAATCGTAAAAAGTCCTTTAATTGGGAGTGGTTGAATCTTAGCAGTTACATTAGAACTAGTCCAATGTAATATATATCGTAAGTAACTGTTCTACTAAATTATCGTTTGTGTTTAATAAATTGCTAGAATTGAACCAATCTTCAAGTATTTTCGATGTATATAAATCAGTTTAAACTACATCAATCTTTAAACCCGTTCAATCTGTTCAAAATAGTTTAGAGTGTCTCAATCTTAAAGTCTGCTCAATTTACTTATATCAGATTAAATTGTGCCAATTTTTCAACCTGATCATTTATTTTTATCAGTTAGGATTTTTTTCATCTTTAAACTTGTTTAATTAATTTAAATCAGTTTAAATTATTCATATTTATAAACCTGATCAATCTATTTAACTCAGTTTAAATTTTTGCAATCTTTGAATCTGTTCAATCTATTGAATTCAGTTCGAATTGATAAATTCAAATATTAATTTGAAACGTCGATCACTTCCGTGTACTCTAGGCATTTCATCACAGCATTAAACGATCGGAGCCTGTCAACACAGATCAGATTTGAAAATAAAAATATGTCGTCCTAAATGCTCAATCGCTATTTAATGTCGATCAACAGAGTTCACCCTCATTATCTATGAGAACACTGAAACGTTCCATAACTTTCCCATCATTTATGAGAACACTGAAACGTTCCACAACTTTCCCTTCATCTATGAGAACACTGAAACGTTCCATAACTTTCCCATCATTTATGAGAACACTGAAACGTTCCACAACTTTCCCTTCATCTATGAGAACACTGAAACGTTCCATAACTTTCCAATCATTTATGAGAACACTGAAACGTTCCATAACTTTCCCATCATTTATGAGAACACTGAAACGTTCCACAACTTTCCCTTCATCTATGAGAACACTGAAACGTTTCATAACTTTCCCATCATTTATGAGAACACTGAAACGTTCCACAACTTTCCCTTCATCTATGAGAACACTGAAACGTTCTATTACTTTCTCATCATCCATGGGAACACTGAAACGTTCCATAACTTTCCCATCATTTATGAGAACACTGAAACGTTTCATAACTCTCCATGCTGCAGTAAAAAAGATACATTCATGCATACTTCGTTTCAGACACGCTGGACTGTTTCCAGAGACCAGCACTGTCTGACGTATCATTGCATCTGTGACATGACTCTGTGTGTCTATGACTTGACTCTAAGGATCTATCATATGACAAGAATCTCTGTGTCTTGACACAACTCGTAGTATCTATCATATGACAAGACTCTTTGTATCTATGGCATGACTCTTTGTGTCTATGACATGACTCTTTGTGTCTGTGACATGACTCTTTGTGTCTATGACATGACTCTTTGTGTCTATGACATGACTCTTCGTGTCTATGACATGACTCTTTGTGTCTATGACATGACTCTTTGTGCCTGTGACATGACTCTTTGTATCTATGACATGACTTTGTGTCTATGACATTAAAAATTTCACACAGTATTTTGTGCTGCTTGCTTGTTATCATTCGATATAGTCTTCCGTACCTTTAGTTTCACTTATTCTTCTTCTAGAATATGGTTAATTATTTTTGCAACTTCAGTATGACTGTTTCTCTCTGCCATTTAATTTTACCATTTCGGATTAAAATATTCGAGACTTCACTCTAAAAACATTATTCATGCAAGAGATATCCGGATATGAAATGTGTACTTCGTGTTATACTTTTTTCTGATAAATCAATATTTTAAGTTTTTTGTTTATGATGACATGGATGTTAATGACATGGATGTTAATCTATACTGTAGATGCGAGTATTTATTGAACAATTTATCAACTTCAACTCATACTTCGCGAATATTGCTTCTTAAAACTTAAAAAGACCTCATTTGCATATAGTTACTTGTCCTACGTTCAGCGACTTCTAGGGCATTTTATCAATACTCTATTCAAAAGATAGAATATTATAAAAACTTTCAACAAATATATATCCAAATATATTCATAGTTTATAATCAGCGGACACCTATGGAAATTTATGACAGCCCTTGTTAAAACAATTTGTTTTCAGTCGAGATGCTAATTTGATTTCAGTAAAAAATTTCTACGGTACACGAATTTATAATTCGAAAGATACAACACTGCGGTAACTCTCCGATATGAATAATACAATTGAACTTTTCATCCCACAACCTAGACGAAAAAAATAGATGTCACTTATTTATTTTTGTGAATCGTGCAAATGTGTCTCGTGATCAAAACGATAAACTGTTGATTTTGTGTTAGTATTAAAAACAAGAGTAACATAGTGAACGTACAAACATCTGATAAGGTTTATCACAAAAAAAACGGTTTATTTTCAATAAAGATCATACAAAAACCATAATTGTTCTTTCAAATGATTTGATTTAAGGATCATTGGTTAGTTAACGTCATGGATTTCGTAATAACAAATCATTTATCAATAGACAGGCGTTCACTGCATATCTGCTTATGCGACCGGCACGTTGTATGAGATTGATCCAGTGTCACAAAATTGTTAAAATTGTATTCACGTTTAAAAGTATTATATATGTGCTGCTGCCATTCACAAGCGCAGTAAACATCTAAATTGTCCATTATTCAGACGATAGGAAGAATTCCTCAAGAACTTTTCAAATTGAAGCTGAAAGTTCATAGAAAAGTCTGCTCTTGTTTTTTTGACAAGTTCACACATCTTTATAGTGCGGAAAACGATGCGAACTAAGCGTATATTTGAGGAACGACGTGGTGTTGCTACGTGGCCGCCAACTAAATACAAACGCTGATAATTATTTTGTATTTTCATTATATATGAGTGTGAAAATAAAATTAAATACAATTTATCCTTCGTATTTAAAATTTAAGTCAAGTCGGTCGTTAGGTTTTTTAATATTTGATCGCGATTTATTTGTGGTTTTTAGAAGCTGCTGCGTTTACGTTTGAATTCTGACAACAATCACCTTTCTTTCAGTCAGATCTTAGGTTCTACACGTGCAAGTCATGGCGGCTCCTGCTCAAAATGTTTCGGAATCCTTCAAAGGTGTTGTTAAGCAGGTTAGTGTTTCTTCAATGGTAAAATTCAAAATTAATTGTAAAAACTTTTATTTGACAGCCTGAATTATTGTCAGGTGAGGGCACGTGGGTTTTGTTTACTTTTTGAAAGTACTCTGCCAGTGAGGTTCAGTGAACGCAAATTCGCAGTACCTAATCGAGGCAATTTCTCTCAGTTTCTTTAATAACATGCTTAGGTTAGCAGTGTCGGTATATGAAAGATTTTTTTCTTACTGTTAAACTTCGAAAAGTTATCGTGTTTCCACGGGGGTCATAGGATAGGTATACAAATTGGTTTCAGTTAGAGGCTTGCCAACTCCATGCTATGGGAGACTATATACTCTAGGGAGAGTATATCAACTATGGGTAGGCCTTTGGGATCCATCTGTTGTGCCCTCTTGGCTTAGATTCATTTGGTTGTTGCCATGTCTTTTCTTCCTTCCTAATTTAAGGTTTCAATGCTCAGGGGTACATCTGTATGGAAAAACAACTTTGTGTATAGATTTTCCATTTTCTACAGAACATGCCGAATGGTCCTTTCTCTTTGGAGTCTTGAACTGATAAAATATAAAATACTTTGACTCAGCAACTAATTTGTGCAGCAAGTTTCAGCATGATGACCCTACACACCTCCTGTTGCAGTCCTGTGGTAGTTACTGGCAAACATTTATTGAATAAAGTTATTAAATATTTCATTTTCTGGTAGCTGATTCAAAAATAATTATTTTGGAACGATTTTTTTTATATAGGTGAAAAGTAGTGAATATGATTGGCAAAGGATAACATAATTATGTACAATCACTTGCCTTTA
>JACJUY010005123.1:14176-63562 GCA_014220935.1 Platorchestia sp. MABIK
ACGTGGCGCCACCTAGCGGCAGGTTTAGTTATTATAACCAACGGGGCTAACTCCCGAGAAACCCCATTTGAGGGAATATTATTGATATAGCTATAGTAATAAATAGAATTGTTATTGGAAAATAAATGGCTTAACTTTAAAACAAAATTTTTCAGATTGCATGCTCTGGACGTAATTGTATGAGTGTTAAAAAATTTTAACATCAAATTTTATTTATGAGTAAAAGAAGCAGATAAAATATGCTTTTCAATTCTAAGTACAGAACATAATATATGTGCAGCCCAGCTGGTAGGTTGAATATTTACGGAGTCTCTTTGTAAAGATCAGAAGATAAGAAAAACTTTGATGCATATTTTTATTGTCAATAGAAATGATAGTTGATATATTGTTGAGGTTTGCATTGTATCCAAATTCATGCAGGATAAAATTCATCATTTGAGGAGTGCAGCAAGTTTAAAAAACATTATTGTAATATCCCGGTATGCAGAGCATGTCTACAATGATGCAATAGTAACACTGTAATTTCAGCCATTTTAATGATTTCAACTTTATCTAGTTTAGGTTATTCATGCCCTTTTAATGGTTTTATTCTTGTAGAAAACCAGGATATAATATGTTTTTGAGTATAACAGTTTTCTAAATATAGCAGTCATTCTTTATAGTAGTTAAAATTTATTAATATTTAGATATAGTTTAGGGAAAAATGGTTAATCTTTATGTACAGGTGAGAATTCATGTTATGACTAGAAATAATGCTCTTGTATTCTTTCCTTTCATCATGAGTTTGAAGGACATACTCAATTCAGTTCTCCTTGTCTTAGAATGAATTGCTGATATGTTACTGAAACTGTTATCTCACTTGGATATTATTAAAAGAATTAAAAAATTCTCATTTCTGTTGCTATCATTTAAGTGTGGGCTTCAATTGACTTTTATTCTAAATACTCTCCATCCATCAACTCCTGTAAAATTAGATGAAGCTATTTTAATGCTGAGCCAAATACTATTTCTATTAAAGATTGAGGATAGAGATTTTAATTATTGAATATTCTATCACCTTCAGATTTTATGATTCTTTTTTCTCAACAATTACCGCACACAGCTTGCAATATTGACATTTGTTAGGCAGCAAGCTACATATTCTCCATTGTTTGAAATAGTTTTTATTAGTTATGCTTTTTAGAATTTCATCTTGCAAACACTGGCACACACTTAAGTTGACCCATTTTACTAATGGTTAGGAAGGTAAGCGTGTAACCATGGCTCAGGTGTGTCATGCACTTGTACCACTGAAGTTGCACATATTGGGCAAAGAAATTATGAGCAATAAGAGTAGTACCCTTGCTTTATTTTGTGTACATGCAATTTTCTGATTTGTTTCAGGTACTGTCCGGTGACTCAGTGATTGTGAGAGGCCAGCCAAAGGGAGGCCCACCACCTGAGCGGCAGATCAATTTTTCCAATGTTTCTGCTCCTAGATTGGCTCGTAGAGGGACTCAAAAGTGAGTTCTTTTGTTTTCTGTGTATTGTCATAGTCAAAATTAATTTTGTATCTGAATGTAAGCTTCAAGCATTTTCTAGAATCGCTGAACCAGTCTATGTGAAAGTTTATACATGATAACTCAATATTGATGTGTAATTTAAGTTCAGTAGGATATGGAAACTAGGTGGAAGGATCGTGACTTCCTGTAGAGAGGTATGGGAACTTACATATGAATGCCAATATTTTGTAAGTTAACCATTAAATTTTATTTATAAAATATACGTTTGGTTGATTTTCAATTTAGTTTGATAAATGGTTCACTTGAATTTTGATTTGAGCAATCAGCCGTGAATGCCAACATGGAAAATTAAATTACCGAGTACCAACTGACAAACTAATTCCAAAGTATTACCATTGCATACTAAATGGAGTAATTTTAACATCATATTACAAAAAGTTGACTAGCTTAATTTAAGCCTGTAGAAACCTTCAAACCAGCGCTTATTTTAAGGTGAAATATTACCCTTGTTTCATTCCATTTTTATTGACCTCAATTGTAAGACAATTATTTGAAGCACAAATATATCAATTGTAAGATGATTATTGTATTCATATTGCACGTTGTTTTGACTCAAATTTGAATTGAAATTAAATGTGGTCATAAAGTACTTCACTTGAGCAGCATACTTGTTTTGCTATTGCCTTGTTGTAGTTGGTTATCATCCCAAATAATCTGATCAGTATCACATGCCTTGCTACTCTCTGCAGGGCACTGTGATTGAATTCAATATTCTCGTACAAAAATTGTTGTCCAACAATGAAATGACTGGGTTTTTATCAGTCTTTTTCAGTTTCCTTGTTAACTAAATTTCTAAAACTCATTTTTGTTTTCACATTTGCTCTGTGGTCTTGAAGTTGCACTGTTGACTTGTCTGTTCTTTTTTAGTGCTTCAGAGTCACAAGATGAGCCCTATGCATGGGAAGCTCGTGAGTTCCTGCGCAAAAAGGTCATTGGGAAGGAAGTTGTCTTTACCATTGACCCAAAGAGCAAGACACTGCCCAGGGAGTATGGCTGCATTTACCTTGGAAAGGGTAAGTTGGATGTCTAATACTATCTCTCGGCAGACCTCAAGGTGTAGCATATTTAGTGTTTTATCACCAGGTATTGAGGGATTTGTTTTACTAGTACTGCCTGTCACTTATTTCTGATATGTTCAGGTTTTCTTAATAGCCCCTGAGAGGAGCATAGGATAAGCAGTAGGTTTAGGTTAGCTGGGCTTGTCTATCTTAAGTTATAGGGAATGGCATCTCCAGAGGAAACTTTTATTCTATGGGCCCATTTTGCTTGTTCAAGTTTTCATACCTTTTTTGGTGTCTTCTCTTTTTTTTTTATTTCTTCTGCCTTCCTAACTAGCTGTTTCTATGCACAAGATAAATGTGAAGATTCACCTTCTGCTTAAATTCCATTTTTTTTAGTTTAAAATGAATGATCACTTCTCTTTCCTCTGTGAAACATCTTTGCAATGAAAATGAAGCCTCAAACTAACAACTATGCTTGTTAAGGAAGCCTTTTCTTCAAATGAGTAATAAATTTTGACTTTGAAATGTTTCATTCTTCCGAAGGTACAAGTCGAAGAAATTATTTGCAAATTTTAAGTTTTAGTGCTAATCAGAAGATATGGAGAATGCCTGATATGCTTTTGAGGTAAATGTTGAACTTTTGTTCACTTTGAATTTTGCTCATTTTGGGAGCATTATTTGACTAGTTTTGGTGTGCCAATTCTGAAATCACATCCTAATGGAAGGTGTGGCCTTTTTTGCTCCCTGTTCACAGTAGACTGTCATCAGTTGAGGTGCTCATTACTCCTACCATGCTTGTCTAGTGCTTTTGTGAAAGTATAACTCAATTTGCTGCAATGACCAACTCGCTCTGAATGGGAGCTAAACTTTCAATGTTGTAGTGCACTGAGCGATAGGTAGAATCTTGCCAGGTGAAATTGTGCTGTTTGGAAGTGTCATATAGCTGAATTGATGTTGCACTGCTCCGTTTTTGAAGCACTCGTGGCTTGGGTGTCCTTGGTTTTGTTCAGCTGAGAGTGTAACTTGCCTGTTCTTCACAGTAAGCTTTTAACTCATGGGTTAGGATTATTTACCTTCAAGCTGCTTTGTATTTGGTCAGCAAATATGGTGATTTATTTGATTGGTAATGTGAATTTCATTGATAATTTTCTTCATTTTGAATAGGTATTTGACACCATATTGTATGTAAGAATAATCTGTTGGCTGATATTCACCTTTCACTTTTGGTATGAAGGGATAACTTTGTTGAAAAACTTACTTCCATAATGTTGTTAACCCCAAGTAAATTCAGTTGAGTTATGATTGTATCCTTGAATTGAGGTGCTGGTAACACTTTCCATCCTTTGCAAGCATATCACAAGTACGTTTAATTCCTCCAAAATTGCAGATGTTGCTACTGGTGAGAACATCACAGAGCTCATGGTGCAGGAGGGCTGGCTGACCGTGCGGAGGGAGAGCATCAGGGGCGAGAGTAACCTTGCCAATCTCGAGGACCAAGCCAAAAGTCAGGGCAAGGTGAGCTTTGTTGTGGTACTGTGTTCTCACATGTTAGCTGCTGAGCGCAGTAAAATACATCTTATTTTACTCAAATTTTCAGACAGGCTGTTCTAAATTCATCCAAACAAACCCTTGGTGGAAATTTTTTTTTTTCCATCGGGTTGATGGATTTTTAGTTGTTGATTTATCTAATATTAGAGAGAAACAGTTTTGTTGAGATTAAAGTCATCTGCTAACAAGCATGACAAATTATTTTAGTTATAATGGAGATTTTTTGCTATAATAATCCATCAATATTGCTATAAAACGTGAAATTAATTTAAGGTGTTCCATCCTACAGCATCCCCTGTTGGATTTTTACTTAGTGACGAAATTATTCATACACCCCTCGTCTTTCAAAACTTTCTAGAATTACTCAAATACTATTGTTGCCGCAGGCATAGATTTTCACAGGGTGTGAAGCACATGTTAGTGACAATAGCACAACTTTTCTAGAACAAAATACTATTTTTGAAAGATTTAATAAGCTGAACTCAGAAACACAAAAAGACAAAATTGTTCAAACGATTGAAAACATAACATTTCATTGAAGTATTTACTGTAATGCTTGTATTATTGAAAAAAAAATTTGTCTAAAATGTTCTTAGACATTCTATATGTGAAATTATTCCAGAAAATTGTGCCAGAGCTAACGGGGAGCCAGAGGAGTAGAGCCTTGTCATTCATACACTAGTGTCACGATGGGAAAAACTAAAGGGCCGTTTACATTAGGGGGCATTTTGGCTGTGAGGTGCGACACGTGTATGAGACTCGCCACTGAGGCTCATATTTCTGGGTGTGTATACGAAGTTCCCTATTTGCCACGGTAGTTGCGAGGCTCTTGAGTGTTGCGCCTCACAATTTCGATCATAGCAAATAGGGAAATTTGTATACACACGCACAAATATGAGCCTCTTATACACGTGTTGCTCCCCACGGTCAAAATGTCCCCTAGTGTAAACGGCCCTTAATGAACTTGGTGTGGACCTCTGACAATATTATTGACTGCCACAAAGCTGGAAATACTAATGGCTACATATCGAAGTATTTGAGCATCGCAAGATCTACAGTACAATCTGTTATAAAAATGTTTGGTACTGTAGAAACATTCCTGGGTGTGGTCGCAAACAAAAACTCTCGGTGAGAACTTCTCGAATATTGTGTCGTGAGGCGAACGCTAATTCACGAGTGAAGCTAGACGACATTGCCCAGAGATTGAACGCTGAGGGAACTAGCGTGAGTAATCGCACAATCCAGCGCTGTCTGAACTAGGAAAGCCCACAAGGATTCCGACCTTGAAGGACTCTACTCCACAAACCATGTCATGTTGCTGCTCGCTTGAACTTTGCAAAGTCACATTTGGACAAGGACAGAGGCTTTTGGGAGAGAGTATTATGGAGTGACGAAAACCAAAATTGAGCTTTTTGGGTGCAATGACGTGAAGAAGGTTTAGCGTAAAAATGGTGAAGCTTTCCTGCCAAAGAACACTGTGCCAACAGTTAAACACGGAGGTGGATCACTGATTTTTTGGGGTTGTTTAGCTGCATCGGGAACTGGAAAATTGGTTGCAATTGAAAGGAAGATGAACTCAGACTACATTTCTATTTTGGACAAAAACCTAAAAGTATCAGCTAATAGTTTGGGACTTGGGAAACAGTGGGTATTTCAACAAGACAATGACCCAAAGCACACGGCCAAGTCTACAACTAGCTGGCACCAAAGAAATAAGAAAAATGTGCTGCTATGGCCTTCGATGAGTCCTGATCTCTATCCCATTGAAAATTTGTGGCAGAAATTAAAAGTCAATGTCAACAAGAGAGCTCCAAAAAAATCTTCAGGAATTGAAACGCATCGCCATTGAAGAATGGAACAATATTTCATCTGAAACTATGGAAAAGCTACTCAAAAACCAAACTAAAAGGTTTATAAATGTTATGAAGGTGAAAGGTCACTCTGTTGATTATTAAAAATGTGCTCAAATGGTAGATTCACCTCAATAAAGTACAACACTACTCACTGTACGAATAATTTAAAAATAATAATCTTATCGTGTTTCTGAAGTTCAGCGTGTTGAATCTTTCAAAAATAATATTTTGTTCTAGAAACTTTGTATTATGGTCACTAATGTGGGCTTCACACCCTGTGAAAATCTTATACCTGTGACAACAATGGTTTTTGAGAAATTCTAGAAAGCTTTGAAAAACGAGGGGTCTCCAAATAAAATTGTCACTAACTGTACTTGTGCCATGACCTAAAGTGCCATATCGTGAAATGCCACGGTCTAAAATGCCATCACCAAGAAAGTCATAACGCAGGAAGCAATGACCCAAAATGCCATTACTTGTAAGGGCACAACCTAGTACGCTACTAGCAAGAAGGCCCAAACCTAAATGACAATGACCTTAGATGCTCTAACCTTGAATACCATAACCTAATATGCCATTTGATCATCAGGGTCGGTGGGGAGGAGGTAATGAGAAGGACCACATCCGCAGCATCAAGTGGACCGTGGACAACACACGAGCCTTCGTGGACAAGTACAACAACAAGCCCGTGCCTGCTATCATTGAGCACGTCAGAGACGGCTCTACCGTCCGCGCGTTCTTGCTCGACGGCCAACGAGAAGGAAGTGCCGAGCGACCTGACCTGCCTAACTTCTACCATGTCACTCTCATGATCTCCGGCATCAGGGTGAGTAGCACTGCAAACTGTAATACTACTCCTGCTGTCCCGTTTTTCAGCACCTATTGCACTGCTTCACTGATGTCAGGGTTACTGCTCATGGTCGTTCTATCAATAATCATCATTCCTCAAATCGCCATATATTTGTGAACTTCAAACTCAGTTTATTGGTGTTTTTCATTATTGTTTTGTTAGCCTCAAGGAATAGTCGGTCTTGCATGTGTACGTGCTGAGCACACCGATAGCTTCAGTAAGAAAAACGGTGCACTAATGGTTGTACGTCATTGCTCAAGTGATTTAATATTTTTATACCTTCACACGCATTTTCTGTCATCAAATGAGTGACCATGGACCATGATTACCCTTGTTCAAATATTTTCAATTCCTTGAATTAAATGACCAACTTGAAGTAAATGACATTCTAAAGTGTGTGTAGCAATCTCGTAAAGCTTCAGTTTTTTCACATGCACCATCTGATTTCAATTTCTGTTGCAGTGTCCGAACGTAAGGATGGACGGCACGCGGCCAGAACCAGGCACACAAGAGGACATTGGAGAGCAGGCCAAATACTTCGTTGAGAGCCGCCTCTTGCAGCGAGACATCAAGATCGTACTCGAAACTGCCAACAATAACAACGTCGTTGGTTCTGTCATTCATCCGGTTAGTGCTATGTTGGTCTGCTACTCTGCATGTGAGCATCTCTTTTGAGAGTGCTTGTCTGCGTCGGTTTACATGACTTCTGGATGTTGAGTCTTCTGAAGTGAGGCGTTAGTTAAACTTGTGATCGATGCCAGTGAGTCTGCGTGTATCTGCAATTATTTATATGAATTCTGCTTATATTTGTGGTGAATTTTGTCATAACCAATATCAATTTGCCAATCCTCGATAATCGTGATTATTAAGAATCTTGCGATTATGGATGAAAAATTGCCAATATTGATATTTCTTTGCTGTTTACTTGCTTACCTGCATGACAAGTTCACAGCTATCCTGGTGTAATTTATGCTTTCAAGTCATGTCAGAATTTTATTTTGCAAAAGAAATAGTCGTCATTGTTTCGTAGTGTGAAGAATGATGACGTGAGTTGAGGGCAGCAAAACTTCTCTGTACATTACAGGACTTAATATTCATGATCACTAGCTTACAGACCATTCTAATTTGGAAACAAGGTTTACCAGCTATCAAAGTAGGTATGAAAATTGAATACAAATTCGAGCAAATCATCTAAATTTAGGCACGATGCTTTCTTGTGAAAAGCCTCAGCTGTGCAAGTATGAGACCTTCGCACGGCCGAGACGCTGGGTTTGTGCAGAGGTAAACACGTAGCCAAATTGACGGTGATTGCTGTAACATTGCAGTACAGGTAGCTTTTTTACCTTCCGAGACTTCAGTATTCAAGTTTGCTTCTCAAGCAGTGCTTGGAACTGAAATTTACTGGATTTTGACCTTGTCTATTATGTTCGATTTTAATGCTGTCGCGTTCATGGGAACTTGAATAAATTTAGCCAACTTACAAGGCACATTTTTTGTTGCTCAACACTTTGACTGCAACTCCTAAATGTTAACTTCAACGCCAAATTCAAATTTAATGTCGATTTAGTAAGCTATTTGGAAAATACCAACCATGAACTGGATCGTGCCTTCATTTAGCTTTATTTAAGTATTTATGAAACTTGAATTTGCGACTACTGATTAGTCAGCAGCATTATGACAATTACCTCCGTGGACCACCGGTGGCGCACGTCCCAGTCAAAGTGTCCAGTCATTCAAACTGAAGTTAATTGGCGGTGGGTGTCAGCTCTACGGAGATGTTGCTGACATTTGATTGATATGTTATATCAGAACTTAACTGGGCAGTGTATAACAAATACAGAGCAATTAATGCACAGGAATGTTTCGTTTAAAAATGATGAATTTTGTACAAATCTACTTCCAAAATTGCGCTATTACTGCATGATTTATTGACTCCAGTTTGCCATCAGTGTTTGTTCATGGGCTGAATTTATTTGTGCAGTCCGGAAACATCGCTGAGGCTCTTTTGAAAGAAGGATTTGCAAAGTGCGTGGACTGGTCCATGACGACCGTGACGGGAGGCCCTGAGAAGTTGAGGGCTGCTGAGAAAATTGCAAAGCAGAAGAAAATAAAGCTTTGGGTGGATTACAAGCCCTCTGGAAACAAAGTGGCTGACAAAGACAGAGAATTTACAGGCAGAGTTATTGAGGTTATTAATGGAGATGCGTTGGTCATCCTCAAAAACGATAACACTACAAAGAAAATATTCTTGGCAAGCATTAGACCGCCAAGGCTTGATGAGAAAGATCAAAAGCCTCAACAGTCTGGGAAAGTTTTCCGTCCTCTTTTTGACATTCCTTGGCTATATGAAGCTCGAGAATTTCTGCGCACCAAACTCATAGGCGAGAAAGTCCACGTGATCGTCGATTATATCCAGCCTGCACAGAACAATTACCCCGAGAAGACCTGCTGCACTGTCAAGATCAATGACATCAATGTAGCTGAAGCGATGGTATCTAAAGGGTTAGCGACGGTAGTGCGATACCGTCAGGATGATGACCAACGCGCCACCTGTTACGATGACCTCCTCGCAGCCGAAGCCAAAGCCATCAAAGGAAGCAAAGGACTGCACGACAAGAAAGAGAACACGCCCTCTCACAGGTTCATGGACGTCAATGACTCGACGAAAGCCAAGACATACCTGACATCCTTGAAACGCGTAGGACGCATTGAAGCGGTGCCGGAATTTGTAGCGTCCGGGTCACGCCTGCGTGTGTACATCCCTCGTCAGACGTGCCTGGTGACGCTGCTTTTGGCAGGTATCACGTGTCCCAGGGCTTCACGGATGGCTCCAGGCGGTCTTGGGAGCACCTTAGAGGCTGAGCCCTATGGCAACGAGGCTCTCAACTTCACACGCAGTCAAGTCCTTCAACGAGAGGTTCAAGTCGAGATAGAGTCCATGGACAAAGGGGGCAACTTCATTGGCTGGCTCTTCTTTGACAATGGCAAGAATTTGTCAGTTGAACTTGTTGAGCACGGCCTCAGTAAAATGCACGGCACGGCAGAAGCATCCTCCTACTACCATCTCCTCGTGTCTGCCGAAGCCAAGGCGCGGCAAGCCAAGCTCAACATCTGGAAAAATTATAAACCTGAGGAGCACATTGAATATGTAAGTTCTTTTGGCAGAGGTCTCTGCTACTTATCAGATCGTTTTGGTGTGGGCTTTGCTGTCAGACAAGGCAGCAATACTGTAGTTCTTTATTATTGGTTTGTTTATTGGATAATTTGAGGAATTCGTATCAAATAAAACATTGTTTATTGAATAATGAAGTGCCTTTAGTGCCCACCGCCGAATGAGCAGGTCACGGCTGAATATTGGTTAAGTGCAGTGAATGAATGTATGTGTGTATTTAAATATCAGCGTACACAATAGCTAGAGCACTCTTGACATTTAACCATATTTAACACACATATTTGATCATATTTGATGTGCAATTCATTAACCAAAATCTACTGAAGGTACGTATTAAGTTTTGCGAACGATTTTTCTTTACCGAAATTTTATGTGGTTTTCTTTCATTGAGTCAAGGCTTCTTGCTTTTTTTTCTGAGAGCTATGTTCCACCTTTCTGTGGCTGTAGAAATAAATACTTTTTTCCTAAACCTTAATCTGTAAAATGTGACGCAAGACTAGTGTACGTTAACTATTAATTTACTTTTGTGAGATATTTGTCCGAAATTTTATCTTCTAAAATATTCCAATTTCAGCAAGAAGAGGAGAAGACCGAGCGCAAGATAGACTATCGTCCAATGGTGATCACTGAAATTACGGCGGAAGGAAAGATGTACGGCCAGAACAAGTCAGATGGAGGATCTCTGGACAAACTTTCTGAATCGCTGCAACAAGCTTTTGTCACGAACCCACCCGTCACTGGAGCTTACAACCCCAAGCGAGGTGTGTTGTTTGGGGGTCTTCTGTTTTGGCTGGACTCTCTAAAGAGGCTTGTGTAGTCTTTTTGTGTTGACTAATTTCTACTTTTTGTGTACCCTTGCATTGTAGCGGTCGCTCTGCTCTCACAGTAGTTTATTTTGTACAGGCTCTCTGTCCTTTTGTGCTGGTCACCAATTTCCACTCTGAAAATTTATTTAGTTGGATATTTTACTCTGCTCATACTCCGTAACTGGTTGTTCTTGTTAGGCAAATTGTACTTTACATTGGTGGTTTTGCACGCTTAATTTTCCTTGCCAGTGAGCAAGTTTTATTTCTAATGTTCTGGAGTACATGGTTAGCTCTTTGGTCTAAAGTCATTAGTCAGTGCCCTTGGCAATATGAAGCAATAGCAAGTTAAAGTCCAGGAATTTGGAAGCATCAGTAGTAGACTCCATCTGCCCGGAAACTAACAAACTGACTCACACCGAGTCGTAGGTTCAAAGTCCCTTAGCTGGCTGGGCTGGATGGTAGCCTCTTCACTGGTACCAAACGTTGGCTGAGTGTACTACCGAGGAACTTCTTCCTGAATGCATCTCTATCTCCTCCTAATCAACTTCTCATACATGTTCATTTGGCTACACTCGTTGGTGAAACAGGTTTTATTTGTGCTACGGTCTTTCTTTTCTTGGTTGGAACAAAATGCCTCTTGTACGTTACTATATATTGAGGATAATAGCACAGCGTTTATTTTGAGTCACCTTCATTCATGATAAAATACTACGGGAAACTTGAATTATTACGTAAAATTTAGCTTGAATACAATTCTGTAATAATTGCTGGTCCAAAATTAGGGGCGAGGTTATTTGCTCACGCGATGGCGCAACTAGTTCAAATCTAATCAAAGTATAGATAAGTCATCTTTTTGTATTAGTATGTTTTCATCTGCGCTCCTAATGGTGAAATACAGACAAATGAAGATGCCCGTTGGACTCCGAAAGGGATTCAACTATTCAAATTGTGAACTCACTAATAGAAAAATTAATTTAGTCTCGTATGTGATGTGACCGAGGCATTTTGGCTTGAGCCACTTCACTGAGACCGGCAGCAAAAGAATTAGTCGGATACTGCACCAGCAGCGAACGTTAAACAGATGCAGGTAGTCAAAGAGAGAGGGAGACAGCGTGTAGATCGAAGTTCGTACCGCGCAGGTACGAACTTCGCAGGCCACCCTAGTGCGTGGACTGTTGCACTGAAACGCTCTGTTCGTATGCCATGTTTTTGCATATAGCAAGTGCAGTTGCCAGTGTCTTGGCAGTGCTGTCAGCGGTTTTGCCTGCGTGATTCTGTTTTTGTAAGCTGCTGGAGTCTCGTGCGCCCAATTTACCTTAGGTTGAAGTCTGTTTCGTGTCAATTTGTAAAGCATTCAAGTGCCGGTTTTACCTGTTCACTTTTAGACTTTGTCTAGACAGCTTTTAACTGTGTTTCCAATAACCGTGAACCTTTATACTCATTAAAAGTACTGGTTAATAAAGTACGATTCCTCCGGTTAATTTAACTACATTTTAAGAAACTATTGCAAACATACAAGAAATGTTTCAAATACATGCCACGTATCAACATGAAAAGCGGAGTTCCATGGAACAGAAGAAAGAGGAAGATTAAATTCTTTGCAATCATTTATTGAACGAATTCACAGTTTATCGTCTGTTGGCAATTTAATCGTGGCTAGTGATCCTGATGTATGTAGTCTTTTGTGAACGAGAACAGTAGAAGTCAACCGGCCACAGTATTACCAATTCTTGATGACCATTTTGTGCTCTTGGCAGGCGAGTTGTGCGCAGCAAAGTTCGTGGACAACATGTGGTACCGTGCGAAGGTAGAGAAAGCGGCAGGCGGCAAGGCGCACGTGCTGTATGTCGACTACGGCAACCGGCAAATTATACCGTCGACGCGGTGCACCCAGCTCCCACACGGCCTCGAAAAGCACCCACACTATGCCAAGGAGATGCAGCTCGCCTTCATCAAGTTACACAATGAGGCAAGTTCTCTTCTATGAGCTCTTTAGTCACTTTATAAGCTTCCTTTACATTTTACGCACTCATCGCTAAGAAAATTTCGTTATTTTTCTCAAATGAAAGCTTTCCCTACGAGACGAGAACAAAATAGCCATTGGTAACAGAAACGAGCTGTTTCGTGAGTACGATGCTGTGTGATACTTCAGGCATCAGTTTTGGAGTTATGCTAATCGATTTAAATGCTGGGTAATCTAAAAAGAGTGTCATGGACTTTTTCCCTGTGAGTTTAAAGCTTGTCAGGTTCAAATCTGGTATTTGAGTAGCGGTTAGCGTGCCTAATTCTCGTCTGTTTTCCCTCATTTCTTGCACTTTCTATGCAACTGAGACTGGACGTATATTATGTAGCTTCTCGATGTCGGACTTGCTCTGTTCTTCATGTCGGATTTTTCATTTTATTCCTCAATTTTTGATCATCCAAGCTGAAGAAATGCTCAGGTTGATCTACGAAGAGGAAATTAGCGTGTGAATAAGAAGGAATGTTGATTGGTGTACCTCAAATAATATAAGCAGACTTGATGAAACTGCGTGTTCGTGTAGTAGCTTATAAGTAATTGTGCAGGTGTAATTATACGGGTAAAAATTCATTGCGTTGAATTCATAATTGACAGATGCATTTCTGGAAGCTCATTGGCGTTCACACCTCACTGTGCGTGAGCGCCACGTGTGGACACATGGGGCACCGTTAATGATGCATGTGATGTGCAGGAGGAATACATCAACGACGCTCTGGATTTGCTGCGGGCCGAGACTGAAGACGAGGTGCTAGTGAACACCGAGTACAGGGCGTCAGGCACCGAGTACGTCACCATGCAGCGCAAGGACGAGAGCGACATCGCCAAGAAGCTCCTCTCAGCTGGAGTTGTTTTGCTCGATAAACGCAAGGACAAGAAGTTCAAGAAGCTCGTGAGTCATGCTGCTTTGCTAGTTCAGTGTGAAATGGGCCTAACTCACGTGCTGTCGTCTGTTTGAGGTTTTTTGCTTTGGATTGATGTGTTGAACTTTTTGAAGTTAGATAAGTCATTTTTTTAAAATAGCCGGAATAAGTGTTGACAATTTACTGCAATTCATAAGAAACCTATTAAAAAACTTACCATACTAATTAGGAGTTGCCCCGCAGATGAGCGAGTTCACGGAAGCTCAGGAAGAAGCGAAGAAGAACCACCTTTGCATCTGGCAGTACGGGGACGTCACGGAAGATGACGCTCACGAGTTCGGTATGGAGCGATGAGGTGGCTACGCTCGGATGTACCTGCGTTTGTTGATGCACTCTCGTTTTGCGTCATGACTTATTTTTGCGTCACGTTTTCTTCGTCATGCTGTTTCTTTGGGTGAAGCTCCTAGCCTCGATAGCGAGTCGATGCTTCCAAATTTCGATTGGAGAGAACTGTAGGCAAAATGTTTGCTTTTGTTTGAGAATTCGGCAATCTAGTACTCGCGTGACAATTACACGTGTGTGCGTGTATGATTGCCATGTGGGATGCTCGTTAATCATTCCACATTTTGCACGTGCTTTTTTCAAGTGGCGTTATTTTCATGTCATCCATGTGGGGTTTTACAATTTGTTCTGTGAGTCACTAGTAGCATATGCGGTTGTTATAATTAATTCGATAGTTTTTTCTTTCTTTGTTCTTGGAAATTTTATGGCCAATATAGGTGGACGCGAATTAGGGAAATTTGTTTTTATTATTGTTAGCGTGTTTCTTGTTTCAAAACATGCAAGAAAACTGAATAAGCATGCTGGGAATACATAAAATAATTAGGACTTAGTGGGGTCATCAGACACGCATGATTGTATGCGTTACTGATCACAGTTGTAATGCCGAACCATCTGCAGAAATTATAGGCGCTGGAATTGTTGTGTGTGCACTCATACTTGAGTTTTTGACGTGAGTGGGCGAATGTGCATCCCGATGATTTTTTAAATGAGGGGGTTTTGTGTCATGTGCATACTAGAAAGATCATTCGGGAGTCCTTCAGTAGCTACACGAGCCTCCTCTTCATAACTTTGTGCTTCCACATTCTTGTCTCCTCGAGCGCGTGGGAGTCTCGATAGATAACATGGCGAGTGTTGCGTGGCGCAAAATTTGCGTGGTGTCCCTACCTCAACTCCACTCAGTGAAAAAATTACAAAAAAATTATAGCTTAAAACTAGGGGCTAAAATGTTTGGTCTTATAAAAGGTTTTCCAGTTCTCGCTGTTCGTTGCAGGGAGACCTGGGCTTGTGACCTCCTGCGTATTGACTGTGTCTGTTATTCAGATTTACTGTAACTGATCCAGATGTTGTAGTCGAAAGATTACGGTACGCAATTTCAAACGATCGCCGTCGGTTTCGGTTGTACATAGATCTAACTCGTCAAATAGTCGCCCATGAAGTTTTATGAGAACGAACAGTCACTCGTAGAACTAGTTCGAATTGTCGAGATATTTTTGCTTCAGGCGAGGCGCCCCCTTTACGCAGTTAGTTGATGTCGCGGCAAAATTTGGAGGCGATGACTTATTCTCTATCACGCGCTCTGTTTTGCGAGCAAAATCTTTGTCCTCCGCGTGCCCGACCGAGCGCATTCGTTGGGACGAAACGAGGTCCCTTAGGAAGTCGTGCGTGTTGTAGTCAGATTGAATCTTGTTTATGAATACACATCAATTTTTAATTTATTCAAGTCTGTTTGTACTGATCTGTTCACCATTTTTACTTTGTTACTTTGCGTGACTTGAATGCTGCGGACTCTGAAGTCGTTGGTATTGACCGAGTCTTCCGCTGCAAGGTCGAGTATCTCTTCGCATGCATTTGAGCTCCGTACAGATTAATTTATTATAACTTTATTATAAGAGGAGTAGAAATTATCGTAGAGTTTGTATTTCTTTTGATTTGGTTGAATGTTGGATACAATACGAGCTGTTGCACAGCCATTGAATTTTAGCAGAGGCTATAATAACTAGCGTGTCTCTGCTGTGGCTGTAAATTATCATTTGAGGTAATGGTGATGATGGTGACCTTATCATCCATTGTTGGCAGGCAGTGAGTAAAAACTTTTGAGATGCTCTACTCTTAATAGTACACAGCGAGCCTGACGCAGTGGTTGTCTTTTTGTCCTTCAAATAGTTTTTTCACGTGCGACTACATATTAAACGCTTAGCAGTCTGAGGAAACAAAACCAGGAATAAACGTCCCCAAGTTTCAGCATCGGAAACTAGCTGGGTGGAGGTGATTATCTTGAGAAAAAAATTAGACCACGTAATCGTTTTTTCTCACGTGTGAGCAGAGGCGCCGTTCTTGTTTACCAGTCTAGGTAAAAATTCGAAAAATGATAGATTTCAGTTTTTTGGCTCATCTAAGAGTTTTTTCTCTTACGAATCCAACGACAAGCTTCACTTCCTCGTTTATTTTGTCTGCTACAACTTACGAAAGGCCAGTCAATTAGGGGTGGACCAGTTTACCTCAAAATCCAGAAATTATCACTTCTGATTTTTGGCTCGTGTCATAGAATTTTTTTCCTGAACCTAACATGCTTCACTGCTTAGTGTGGTCGTACGTCTGCCACAGCCTGCGAAAGGCGTCATGTCATTAGAGCACCAGGTTTGTCAGGCTCTTCTGAGAACTTGAACTTGTGGACATTTAAAATGCTACTTCTAGCAGTTTTAAATGGTACAGGAATGGCAAATACATCAATCGATAGAACTTAGAGGTAGAAAAAGGTAGGTGAGATTTTCGAAAAACTAGTTTGAAAATTATACCGGAAAAAAGGTGTCCAAACTATGAAGTATATTTTGGAAAAGTTCCCAAAATTCAACGAATTGCATTCCACTCCCACGTTTCTTTGGGTGATACTTGTATATACGACCACTTCAATCTAATTTCGTGTGCCACACAAGACCGCTCGACCTAGAGATTGAAAAGTTTCCTTGCGGCCAATGACTTGATTTAATTAAAGTGCGGGAATTCCCCAGGTGATATAAGCGTTGGCGCCTATTTAAAATGAAATTTAATTGAAGTGGTCGTATATAAGAGTGTTTAACTTTGCTACTCTGGTGCCTCTCAACAAGACGCAGGAAAGATAAAAAATTGACAAAAAATATGGAGTAATTTTCTTATAATTGCGCTGAAACATTGAACATAACATAAAGAGCTCTGTCTACAATTTTAAGCCAAAATACAAGCAAAATAAGATTTGAGAAATAACTTCACAATTTGGAGACAGTTATGAGACAACACGCAAAATTATTGGATTGCAACTAAAATTTACTGAAAGATTACACTCTCATAGAAACTGCTACAACGTTCGAACGAACAAAAAAACATGTTACTTAAATGCAGCACTATGTATTTTTTCTGTTTCCGATGTACTGTGCGTCAAAAGAGGGCCAAATTTTCCAGCATGCACAACAAACGAAGCGGACGCACACATGATATCAGACCCCCTTTAAAAGTGACGGCCAAGTTAGCAACAGAAATATAAATTTGATAGCTTTATAGGAACTAGATAGCCACGTTGAGCTCAAGGGTTCTGATTGAACTGGATGTTGTAGCCTCCCGACTTGGGGTCCTGCTGCAGCTGGAAGTTCTCCGTGGACATTCCGAAGGGCTTCAATATCATGTTGCCGAGGTCCTTCAACTTTCCTGTGAACCAGGAGAAAAATAACATGTTTAGAGGAGAAATTTCGATTTTCTAGCTAAAGTTTACAAAAAAGTCAACTTCGACCTTAACCGAGATTGAGAAGCGCACACTGAATACTTTGTCACGAGTTAAGAGAACTTATAATTTAACAAAGCCGGAATCAAATTTATGGAGGCATGCACGTACAAAAATTTTTTCAATACGGAGTGCATAAGGCGGCGTTAAAATATGAACAAGTGAAAAACAAGAAATTTAATACCGTTTATCGCACATAAAGAATCATTACTTCATCCAATTTCATTTATTTTCAGTCATTTGAATACTCACCCATCATTTCTGCCTTCAACTTTTCATTTCTTTCAGCAATTTTGGGCGGCAATCTCTGCAGAAGTATCGATAGACTTACGTAAGATTTAATCATGAAAAAAGATAAAAATCTAATTACTTACTCATTTTCTTCTCAAAACCCTAGAGCATAGGAGGTAAATCGAAATAAATAAAAGGGCACTTTCAGTGCAAGAAGAGCAAGCACACACCATCACTCATCCACTATTTGTGAACACGTACACTAGTTTACCAGCCTTTCCTACGAGAGAAACAGAGGAGTAAATACTGAAAGATAAAGTCTGCTTAACTATAATCCTAAGCTAAAAACAGACTCGTGAAACCAATTTTGCTGATTGTGTACTGGGAAGCTTAGGCAACCCCTGAGAAGCGCTACATCCCCGAGCTACACTGACGAGGACAGACACAATCAGTGTACCCCTCTGGGTACAAGGTATCCTAAATATTCCCGAAAAGCGCTAAGGACAATCTCTGCAGCGCACCTCCATGGGAGGAGGCCAGGGCGTCAAGCTTGAGATTTTGTGTTAGTTTTAGCCTCTTTAACCGCGACAATTGTGTTCCCAGGAGAGAAAGGATGAAGGCACCATTTAGGATAATATTAAGTGAACGCAGAATCTATGCACAAAGTGTACTACCGCACAGAATCCTCTGCGCGAAGAAATTGTAAGTAGAGAAAGATGTTTGTGAAAACATGAAAGAATTTGAAGAAGAAAGCAACAGGTGCTGAAAAAACAGGACAGCAGTGAACCGTAAAAAAGATGGTCCTCAACAAAATAAAAGATCTTTCATTTCAACAAAAAGGAGATCTCAGCTCGAGACCTCACATTTTCCCTCTGGGAGAGCTAATTTTCATAGATACAATAGTTTCATTCCCCTGAGGAAGACCAAGCTTTAACAAACTAACGTTTCTTACTAAATTAGAGTTATGCTGCTTCCACTAGTTAGTTACTTCTACTGCTAACACTTTGACTGAGACAGGTAAAACTAAAGTTTAACATTCAATTCAAATTTACAATCATTCGTAGCAAGCAATGCTGAAAATACCACACATTAGCTGGACCATGTTTTCATTTAGGTTAGATTGAATACTTTGAAAAATTGAGTTGAGCATAATAAAAAGTCCCTCAGTGACCAAATATAGCTCACGTCGCAGTCAAAGTGTTCACAGGTAAAAATATCAATAGGAAATAATTTTGATGCAAAGTTCTACGTTGCAACTCCTGTAATAAGTCACATCTCTATTCTTAAGTTTATTTTTCGAGATAGCACGAAAGCAAGGCCCAAAACGAGTTTACCAATTGACGAGACAAGAGTACCAATTGACGAGACAAGTGTACCAATTGACGAGACAAGTGTACCAATTGAGACAAGTGCACCAATTGACGAGACAAGTGTACCAATTGACGAGACAAGTGTACCAATTGACGAGACAAGTGTACCAATTGGCAACGCAAGTGTACCAATTGGCAAAGCAAGTGTACCAATTGGCAAAGCAAGTGTACCAATTGGCAAAGCAAGTGTACCAATTGGCAAAGCAAGTGTACCAATTGGCGAAAGTGTACTAAATGACAAAAGTGCGAGTATCAAATGGGCAAGAAGTCGCAGTACATGACAAAAAGAAGTATTTCAAATGAGGTACAAAAAACACCATAGGCTCTACCACCCTAACTTTCGCGCATCGAACCCCAACATCAACACGCTTCATGCAACACAAGAATTCACGTCCCTCGTAGCCTGCACTCCTTAATATGATCAGCGATGGTGGTAAAAAAATACAGAAAAAATGCTAAAAACTAAAACACTGACATAAAAAACACAAACTCCTAAATAACTGAAAATAACCTTGAGTGTTTTTTTCTGCTCTCATAGATATTAGATTACATTATAAGTGAAATTAACTACGACAAATGTGTTTCCAAGAAAGGACAGAGAAAGGTCCAATTTAGCATGGAATTAAAGGAACGGGGAATCTGTGAGCAAGGTTTGTTTCCCCACCTCTCGCATAGAAACAGCAAGATTGAAATAAGTTACCGACACGAGATAAAAGGTAAGAGATAAAGTTACCGAAAGTGGCTAGAAGAATAAGACAGCAGTGAACCGAAGAAATATTCCGCAACAAAACAAAAACACATGCAATTATGAAAAAATAGGAAGGACTACCGAACTTTCCCATCATCCCACTGGAAGTGCTAATTCCCATATACACATTAGTTCCACTTCCCTTGAGGGGTTCCACAGACATGGTATTAGTTTCTCCTGATTTGGCCTGGAAAATTTTTTGCACGGGTTCCGACATGTCAACAGTGACTACGAGACAAGGATCACTTACATGCACAGCCTCCCTGGCCTCCCTGTGGCCCGGCTGCAGCTGCAGGAGCTGCTGGTAGTCCTGCAGAGCGTCATCCAAGTCCTCTGCCGCCTCGTTCTCTGCAGCGCGCCTGGCGAGCGCCTTCACGTACTGGGGGTCGTGCGTCAGCGCCTGCGTCAGCGAGTGCACCGCCAGCTTGTGCTCACCCTGTCACGCATCGAGTAACGCTGATAACTTTGCTTTCAACGATTCTTATCCTTAATTTATTTAGAGATGTCCTATGTCCTGCATAGTCTCACACAAAATCTGAAAATAAAGTTACCCTCAAAAGTGAGTCACGCATCAAGTAACGCTTCTGACTTGCCTCGCAGCGCACCTCAGCATTAATTTAGTTTGAAATTTCGTGCATTGTCTGATACAAAATCAAGAAATAAAGTTACCCTAAAAAGTAAGACACACATCGAGTGGTGCTGCAAACGTTCTTCTAAAAGCCCTTTATTATTTACGTCCTGAACTTACTTGAGTTTTTAGAAATTTTGTATATGGTCTGCTACAAACATTTATCACTAACGTTCAAAAGTGAGTCACGGATCAAGTAACACTTACCTTCAAAAGCCCTATATTATCAAATTATCAAGTTTCAGACTCCCTTGTCATAACACAGGCGATCTCAAAAAAGCAAAAAGAAAGAGCCATTTAGTAGAAGTTGAAGGAAACGTGGAATTCACGCACAAGGCGTGTTCCCACACAACTTTTTTGATAACACCTGTAATCTATAACCACCTGTTTTCTACAATAAAAACTTACATTGATGGACTATCGTTAACTTTCGATAAATTTTTCAAGAATTAATGAATCGTGTCATTGAAATCAATTTTTCGATAGACGAATTAACCGGTTTTCCCTCCTGATACACGCCCCTCACCATCTCAACACGCGCTCCCAATCATCTCGGCACGAGACACTCACCATTTCGGTATACGCCACTCACCATCCTGGCATAAGCCCCTCACCATCCTGGCATAAGCCCCTCACCATCCTGGCATAAGCCCCTCACCATCCTGGCATAAGCCTCTCACCATCCTGGCATAAGCCCCTCACCATCCTGGCATAAGCCCCTAACCCTCTAGGCCGTCACCACCCCGCGACTCACCACCCTGGCATAANGCCGCCACCACCTCGCGACTCACCACCCTGGCATGAGCCCCTCACTCTGTCGGCCGTCACCACCTCGCGACTCACCATCCTGACATAAGCCCCTCAACCTGTCGGCCGTCACCACCCCGCGACTCACCATCCTGGCATAAGCGACGCCCCGGTTGTGGTAGAGCATGGCCCGGTCCTGAGGGGCGCCTAAGGGGCAGGTGCCCAGCCCGGCGTTGTAGTGCGCAATGGCCTCCCTGTACGAGCCCCCCGTGAACAGCACGTTGCCCTCGCGCTTCTCCTCCACTGCTGCGTCCAGCACCCTCTGCGCCACACCAAACCACCTATGAGCTCAATCTGCTATTGTCTCTCATTCTTGGGAATATGTTCATTATTCCCTTAAAGCTAACTTACTATTTGCTCATATTGATGGGATTAAATCCATTTTTACCATGATGCTTAACCAGCCATTTCCTAATATTCTAGGGATTAGGTTTGTTCTCCCATGATTGTTCATGAAAGCCATCAAATGAAATCAAGGTTTCGATAAACACAAGCCTGTGCAACAGACATCGATAAACTTCATACGCTTTTTTGACGCGTAAGTGGTTTTTCTCTTCACTGTGTGAATTTCAGTGACATCTATAAAATGCTTCCCAAGAAAATTTCCTGAGCCCAATTTCTAGTACAGATGAAGAGTTGAGTGTAAAATGAGAATGAAGATTTTCGTGAAAAATTCGTTCATGTTAGGAAGTGTTGAAATTGCATCGATCATGAACTCTACCGGCATCAGGGTTTGAAAACAGAGCCAACACAAAATTCCTGAGAGCCCTGTGTGCAGAGTGCACAACCAGTAATACTCGTCATGAATGAGAATTTCAAGTGCTTTAATAAATAGATAGATAGTAGTAACATGGGTTTGCTAGCGCTTCAGTTACTCAAACTATATCGCACCGAAGGTCACATAATTTAATAAACATCACACTCTTCCAAATTATCACACAAGATGAACATCACTATTATTGGAAACACCAAAATTATATGAACATCATGATTATAATTACAACTCAAGATTACAAGTGTCTCCCCATTAAAATTTGTACATACTACAGTACATTCGAATGCACTGACCAGCCAAACCCCGTAAAGGGTTTCAGCTGCCAAAGTGATCTGAAACAAAATCATTGTTTGTCAACGATATCACTATGTACGGATTACCAAGCTCAGAACTCTGGTGACTCACCTTCATTTCTTCCACGGAAATATCAACCTCCTTGTCCTTTAATTTGAGTTCTAACTCTGCATCTTTAGCCTTGACAGAGTCGAGACTACAAATATCTAACTCTTCTTCCTCCTCGCCATCTAAGCTGTCGTCTGCAACACAGTTAACTACCGCTTCAGGGCCCATAACTGCTTCCGAAGAAACGTCGCTGGTGTCCCGAAGCAGTTCCGTGGTGGACGAATCGTGTAGTAACTTTGTTTCTGAAGAAGTTTCTTCTTTTCTACTATCAGGGCTACTATTTATTAATAAATGAGAGTCGGAATTATCTAGAGAAACTTTGCTCGAATCTTTTGAGGCCTCGGATATGCATTGATCAGCATCAGACTTTCCTGCTGTCGAAGGATCATTCTTAAGGTTGGTGTGTTGCTCGCTATCACCACTCTTATATTGACACTCCCGATAAAACTCGAAAGAATCAGCAGCATTTACGCTGTATAACGACTGGTCCACCGTGACGTTCTGTAGTCCTTCTGTGAGGGAGTGGTAAGACTCGTCGCTATCGCTATCACCCCCGACGGAGGTTTCAAAAAATTCGTCCTTGGCCAAATCCACCATTTTTCAATTCTCTACAGGTACCTCCACAAATATTTTTCAATTCAAGGTTTAGCTTTGGTATATATCGCAACAGCTGTTAAAATAATAACTACTCATAAAATAAGAACCGTTTTCATGTATTTTGAACGTATGTTAAGCTGATCTGCACAGTAAAATGGCATTAACTATATATTTGTAAGCGTGAACAGCTACACGCACTCCAATGTGGTTGCAGAAATAGTATCAAAATCATGGGATTTGATTAGAAAAGTTAGTTTAAGCCTCCATTACGACAAAAAAGGTGTTCTCAAGAGAGAAAGCAGGAAGTCACCATTTAGTACGGAGTCAAAGGAACAGGAAGACCACACATAAGGTGTTTTCCACACAAGAGCCCCTGGGTCTAGTAATAGCAAGCGAGGAAGGAATTTTGAAACAAGATAAAACTTGAAGAAGAAAGTAGCAGATGCTGAAAAACAGGAGAGCTGTGAACCAAAAACATATAGTCTGCAACAAAATAAAAAAATTAATTTTCAACGATACGAGACCAAAGTTGAAAAAGTTTTAAAAGCTTAAAAATAAAGACAGCACTGAACGAAAAAAAGATTGTAATGAAATAAATATATTTTACTTTTAGAAAAGGAATGCCTACTTAAACTTCACCTCGGAACTTCACATCATCAACCCCCTGAGAGTGCGAATTCCCATAGATACATTAGTTGAATCTCTCTTGCAGGCTCTGTGGAAATATTTTAAATTTTTCAAGCGTACGTTAGTCATCCAATAAGTTGAGGCAAAAACACTTCAGCAATCAAAGTAAGCGAGTTTCTCCACGTTTGTGTAGGGTTTAGAGTAGGGAACTGCTATGGACACCACAGGCAGAACTTGAATGGGTTTCGTCTAACTAGGGATGCTGGGTGGAACATAAGAGCAGAATACACAATGTCACCTTTCGTACATCTTAACGAATTCACCCTAAATTAACACTCAGAGCCTACAGCCAACATATTGAAAAATCAACCAATTCGACATAAATAACTAACTTCCCTCGGACGTGAGCGCCGAGATGATCCGAAGATGGTTTGAGTTTCATTTCTTGCGACACAAACTATGTTAACTCAACATGCGGATGAGGCGCAGGCAGTGACGATGAGTCAGGTAAAGCTTACACCAGTTTTCAATTTTTAAGAAACTAAATTGCTTTTGGCTTAGACTTGTCACAGATCTTCTGTAGCAAGTCATGTGGATTATGTGTAAAATTCTAGAGACCCTTTCACATTGGTACTCTTGGTTGGGATTTTTTGGTCCTAAAAACCCCAAGAATTACAATTTTACTCCGGGCACTCGGGATGCTGTGGGGATGTGCAAGCCCCATAGGGAGAAGGCAGAGTGTTGACAGCATTTGGGATAGAGCGTGAAAAAGCCGCAACTCTCGCAAACGTTATCTGACGTCTGAAATTAATTTTAGTTAGAGATGGTAAAAAATGCGTCTCTGAGGTTCAAGACAATAAAGAAGTAGAGACGAAAAGTCTGTGCTTCAACACTAGGGAAGTTTTCAAGCTTCCACTGAGACGCACACTGCGCGCCATCTACCATAAAAAAAACACGATATTCTATGGTTAACATTACTGCAAGCTTCCATCTCCAACGCATGTTTCAATCGTGCGTGGAAGAAAAAAAGCCTAATCAGCACGTTTATCCCTTCATTAAAAAATTATTTCCGTAATAAAATAATGTCAGTTACTTGATTATCAAGAAGATTCAGTAAAAAAAAACAAAGAATGACATAACGAGAAAATGAACACATAAAACAGCTACACCGCACATCACTCTCTACCTTCTCCCTTCCCTGCAGGCTATGAGAAGAAGGAAGTAAATAAAACCAAGAAGAGTATAAATGAATTCTCCGTTCGCTGCTCCGCCTACCATGCACAGAGTCCAGAGCTACACTGGAGTAAGTAAGATACATGACATCGTCATGCACGGTCCACGGGTGACACGCACATGATATGCTCTCTTCATAACCTCCTCCTATAGAACGTATACGGACATGTGTTGTTATGTTATAGAGATTGAATTGGGTGTGCAAGCATTACCACTTATTAGACCATTTATGGATACGATGAACCATTCAATGAATTCGAAAGTGACAAACAAAAATGTAAATTCCTTTTCGAAGACCATCACAAATTCATGGTAGAATATGAACACTAAATAAGCAATACTGGGTAAGAACAACCTACACACCAGGACACAACCATATGGCGGAGCAGCATCAGCCCACATGTTTCTATATTTATATACAAAATGTACAACTTCAATTGCAGGGCTGCCAAAGTGGTCTTTTTTAGCAAGAATAATCAATTATTTTTGGGGGAGATCCAAAAATTGAGGATTTTCACCAAAGAAAGCCATTCTGGCAAAAGCCATTCTATATATTTGACAAATCATAATGCCAACAAAAAATAACAGTCAAAAATTTTCCTAATCGCTAGCTTTTTTAAGTTGAATTCAGCAGATAAAATGTTCGGAAACTGTAAACATAATGAAATGCCCTCAAAAACGTATTGACACTAATAAGTTTTGATGATTGACTAATGAGCAAAACCCTACGTCAGGCCTTTACAACTTTCATTTTCGTTTCAATAAACACCCAAGCTGGGCAACAAAGCTTCCAATGAAACCCTTACACACACAGACGAACTACACTGAAAAAAATCGGTACCAATCGAGCACTTCATCACATATAGACGGGGAAAATTGCAAGACAGTGACACGTTTACTAATACCTCCAAAATTTTGTGTAGTTGTGTTTAGTTTTGAGACATTAAATTTACAGAAGGCAAGTGCCATACCGGTGACAACCTGATGCCAGAGCCAATCTAATGATGCTAGTTGCAAAATAATAAGTAAAAATATTCATACTGTATAGGGTTAATGATAACCCTGACGCTAACTGAGCAGCACAAGATGCACCAATGAGTAGAGGCAGTTACAAACTGGAGGATTAAGGTTTAAGGAAATGGCGATGATCTCTCGCAATACATTCTGATACGAATAGAATTAACGTTCCACGAGAAGCAAATTTAGTTTGTTCAGTGCTACGTGTCTTAGTGAACAAAAGCTGCCGTTAATAAAAAAAAAAAAGCCGGGAGAGAAGATCAAGTGTCCAAAAACCCCCTCGTAACTTTGTTTCCCAGAATAAAAAAATATGAGCAATATCACAGGTAGAAATCTCATCTAGAACTCCATAGAATACAGTACAAAATCCACGTCCCCATGAGAAACGGCTGTAATTTTTTGTAACCTCAGAAAAATTCAAGCGCAAGGATAGCATGGGAAAACTGCATTTTTGCACTCACCCACACTCGGGACTCGTCGGAAACAAATTGTTAATCCGAGTTTCCAACACTAAGCGTATCTTGGAAGTGCGAGCATGGCTCAGAATATTTGATTTAAATAAATCAGTGGCCTCCAGAATGTGATGTAGTAATGCCTGATTGCTCTTCGTTTCCTTTTATAAAACATGAAAACATTGCAAGCTAACTAGCTCATACAGCAACATGCTGCTCGTCAAAGGAGTAAAATTAACTCCAGCTGGAGAGTTACACAGCTATCCACTGAAATGGTTACCAGCTTTTCAGTGTAAAGTGCTGTATTTCGGAAGAAAATAGTGAACATTTATGGTATTTCAGTGTAACTAAAAATGAAATTTCAAAGTAATATTACGTAACGATGGTTAAATGGCATTTTAACGAGATGCTAGCCTTGACGCAGCCCAAGTCACCTCGAGATGGCAACATCACAACACTTTACTGTGAGCACAGCCACTCATAATTATCACCATAGGAAGGAGTGAAGGAAAGGTATAATATGTTACATTTCATAATTAAACTTGAGAGTATTCCCCTTAACAAATACAAAAATTTAGGCGTGCAATATAAGGCAGTGTAAGTTTATATAGAACTAGACATGCCCTGTAACCAGTGGTTCACCAAGAGATGCATCCATTTCTGCCCACTGTGAAGCATATTTGATAGAGAATTGCTTAGCTCCCTATTGCACAACAAGCACATTCAAAACGAAGTCTCTTTTAGAAGAAATTAATCCTCAGATCATTGATATCTCCAAGCACCAAACACAAAAACAACCCCATAGCCTTGTATCGTGTTTGTAACACTGATTATTAGTATTATTTGAGATTTAGCTTGCCTACTGAGGAACACAAGGATCGCTACTAAAGCCCTGCTGCGCTACATAACAGAACACTGCTCGTCGTTAGCATTTGGAGCTTTGGAAGGATCGCCCATAGCTGCAGCGAGACTGCTCATCATGGCGCCCAAGTCGGGCATTCCCCCGTCTCCACTGCCTGGCTCCTGATTGGCCAGATTTGTCAGGTGGGGGGGCACCTCTCCCGCGAGTTCCGGGGGCGGGTGGCCTTCTTCCTGCAACTACATAAAAAATAGGGTTCATTTCCCTACAAACTTAACTTTATTTCCTGTATTAGCACCAAACTTGTAAGATATCATTGAAATATTATTGCAGGATCTGAAACAGGGTAAACAAATTGCCTTTCATTCTGGCCTGGGTGAGAAACTTGACTTGAAAGTTTATGCTCAAGTTGTTTGACTTATGCTGAAAAAAAGCTCAAAAGTAAGAGTTAAAATGTGATTGCCTCAAATTATGACAAAAAGTACATTTCATCCGTATATAAAGACTTCTTTTGATTTTAACTCTATATTAAATGTGATCCAGTAAACTTGATCACACCTGTATTGAGGCACACACTAATGCCCAAGCTTACACTAACATAAAGGTTCAATCCAACACTCGGGCAATACTTAGGCCTGCACATCCACACATACAAGGTGAGTTATATTCTCATCTTTAAAAGTACATGAGCACAGGGTATTTGAAGGATTCATGAGTACTTCAAAAGAGCTCACGGTACTTTGAGCACATGTACTCCATCACATCAGAGGGTTACGACCAACCTTCTGCATGAGACCAACAAGATCTTCGAATCTTTTGGCTTTCACTTCATCGGAGTCACTCTCGCTCTCCGCCTCAAACAAGTCGACAATCTGCACAAAAATTAAACAAATGAAGTGTTTTTATTATTTTCCGCCACCAACCATGAATGGCAAATAACTCATGCTCACTTAGTTCAATGAAGAAACATGGAGATTTCTTTGAGAATATTCTCAGTAGGAAGTTAATACAAGCCTTAATTTTACTCAAAAACTAGCTACCAGAACGCAAGAAAGTAAGAGCTAAGCTACAAACATTATAAATCTAAATTTCCAAACCAAGAAGCATAAAATGTTTGGAATTAACCAAAATTTCAGCTGTATATGTTTGCATTTGAGAACCCTGCAAAGAATCGAGCATTCACATGCTCAAGAGTGACATTGAAGAGCGACTGTTTAAGAGTAAAAACGCTGTTCATGACGAGCCGAAACATAATTCACGGCTACTAGGTCTTTTTGCCATGTAAAATCTGGCTAACAATGTGTTTCATATTTTCCAGAACGTTTACTTAATTCTGCTGAATATTGTGTGCCTCAGCAACATTCTTCTATAATCAATGAAGATCAAGTTGAAGAGAGCAGAAGATGAGTTGGGTAAAAATTTCCCACTGATTTTTGATATCGCCAGGCTTCAAACCATTACATTGAAACAGCGAAAAAATCCCTGTAGTTTCAAATGGGAAAGTGTTCGTTACACTGAGGAACACATGAATCGTTATAAAAGCCCTAGATAGTAAAACACTATTCGTTGTAGGCATTGAAGATTATAGCATTCATACAAGCTGAGAATCGCCCTTTCCTTTATAACGCCATCACACAGACGCACTATGTATCGAAAAAGAACCAAGATACAAAGCACAGAGACCCCCAATACCTAGTAAATAAATATATACAAGAATGAGCGCCGTGGTATCTGAACAAACCTTCTTCATTACGTCAAACTGTCTGCTGTAGCGATCAAAGTCTGCAGCTTCCATGCTACTTCTGTGGTCAGCAAGCCAGTCCGGATACTGCGTGGAAAATAAGGGTTACGATGTCAAGAAATGCTCAAATATCCTATCAATCTTTCAGTTGCAGTGCTGGTGGATGGTTCAAAATAATGGTTATAACACTGTAACTTAACTCAGTGAACTATATTCACTGAACTTAAATACCAGAGATCCAGTGAACGAGTAACGGGCATTCTACTTTTTCAACATATGACTCGTATATAAATCATCAATCATGCTGAAAAATAGTCCGATTTAACAAAACATGCTCGCATAACAATAATATAGGCACAAGGTGTTGTCCAGCCTTACTTAAATTCCAAGTTTAAACATATTCTCCACGAATCTTCTACAGTACAACAGGCGGAGTACTTCTACATGAAATATTCCACCTGCGCACCTAACTCTTGCCAGTTTTAAGAAAAACATTCAAATTATCACACCTTACATTACAACAATAACGAGATTACAAACTCACCCTGTCAGCAATTTTCCATAGGTCTGGTAGATTATTTCTTTGGCAGAGGCATGATCTCTTCACCACTTGATTTGTTCACGTTACTTACTCCTTTTTCCCTTTAACGATTGCAATAACCAAACGGTTACTCACTTTACATTGACCAAGCCATCATATCAACACCCGTCGTTGACATTTTTTGATGGTTTGGTTGATTACTGCTTTAGAATCAGGTCGTATCATAAGTCCTGGCCGTTTTCATGTGGTAACAAGTTTGAACTTGTATTACAGAGAAAGGTACAAATTTGTGATCTATTCCGCGAGGTTCTCAGTTCATTGTGGTCTTCCATATACTTCGCAGTGAAATACTTATGGATATTTAATCATTTTTTCATATGGAGCCATCCACCGAACACGTATGGGGTGTGCCTCTTTCCATTCCCATCAACTGTAAACACATTTTTTAGATAGGTTTGTTACCCGAGATAAAAAGCAGATTACATCAATAGCTAGGTAGACAAGCACGACCACAATTGTAATCAAAAACCAGATTCCATTCGAAAAGGTTTTGCTTTGTGTTTGGTGGAATATGGAAGGAATCATTCATTGCGAGCTTCTTCAAAACAACCAAACAGTCCTGTACTGTCAGCAGTTGCAAAGACTAAATACCGCTTTTAAAATGAAGCACCCAGTTTTGGTCAATCGAAACAGCGTCTTCCTTCAGCACGACAATGCGCGTCCGCATACAGCACAAATGGCTTTGGACACAATTACAATGCTGAAATAAACATTGATATGTCCGCCCTATTCTCCAGATATTACTCTTCAGACTTCCATCTCTTTAGGAGGCTAGACAATCATGTAATGGGAAGAATTTTTAAAGACAAAAACAACATCGAAAATGAATTACAGGTCTTTATTGATTCAAAACCAAAGATTTCTATGAACGAGGCATTGAAAATTTGATTAGTAGGTGGTCAGAAGGTGTAACGATGGAGAATATGTGGTTGAATAAAATGAATATTACGTGATACGTTTTTACTCCCCAGAACATACTAGTAAAAAACGGACAGAACTTATGGTACGACCTGATAGATGCAATACCTCCCGACCACTTCACTTGTGTATGTTCTTGGCTCCTTCCAGGACTGCAGAAACCAAACCATCACTAACTCAACATTGCCACAGCCATCACATAGACTCACCTTGTCAACAATTTCCTTGATGGGAGGGTAGATTATTTCTTTGGAGAGCACATTCTCCAGCATGGACTGCATGAGGGTCATGAGGCCGCCCCCCTCCCCTTCCTGGCCACCCCCCAGCCCCAGCCCTGACATCAGCTGGCTCAGCTCCTCAGCAGAAGGGGCTGACTTTGGGCAAATGAACACGAGTTCTTACATCAAGTGGAAATAGCAACAAGAATATCACAAAATTTGCATAGCATACCCTGCAGAGGATAAAAAGGAAAACCAACGTAGCTAAGAAAATCATAAAAAACAAACATTTCGGATCATAAAAATCCATCCTCAGTGTTCTGAAAAGCAATGAGTCAAAGTATTAAAAACTTTTTCTGAACTCTAATTTTCTGAATAAACCTACAGATAAAATATTGACACCAAAAAAGATAAAAACAGTAGTAAAACAAAACCTTTAAAACATCTTAACAAACAATAGAAAGTTTGACCGCTGTGTCACATTCATTTATGGACGAACAGTTTTTAAAATGTATTTCGATTCTAAAATGCGGAGATCGGATAAATTTGGGGTCGAGTCCAAAATTTTAAAATTCGTATTTTTAAAGAAATGGTCGTTGTCCAAACAATGTTCTCTTATAGACGAATTAGATGGCTTAGTCAGGTTATTGCCCGTAGGAAAGGAGACTCCCCTGTGTTGTGCACACCTCACAAATAATTGGAGCCCAGTGCTACCAATGTAAGATCGCTCGCAGCGGTCACACGTATATTGATATACCACTGAGGTGCGCAACATCACATCTGGGATTTCCCTTCGTTTAAAGTAGGACCAGATTTTTCTATCGTTTTTGAAGTACACAAGGATTGATTTGCGGAAAATACTTTTCAACCGTTGACAATATTTCAAGTTTTATAGGTTTTGTTTTACTATTGTATTTTTTAGTCTTTTTTGCTGTCAATATTTTATCTGTTGGTTTATTCAGAAAATTAGAGTTCAGAAATAGTTTTTAATACTTTGACTCATTGCTTTTCAGAACACTGAGGATGGATTTTTTTTGATCCGAAACGTTTGTTTTTTATCATGATTTTCTTAGCTACGTTGGTCTTCCTTTTTATCCTAAAAGTGAGATTTTCTAGAAGTCGTTCAATTTCATCTATACCCTGAAGAATGACATGCTCCACCCATACACTGAAAAACACTTTAATATTTAATCTCGGTGTATTAAGCGGTGGTCAAGATGCGCATTTAGAAACTTTTGAAGCCTTGGTATTGAGGGTATTAATTCATTATTAAATGTACGTATCCAATATCATATTGAGTGAAAGGATCTTTTTCAGAGAAGCCCCGCCACAAGTGCACCCACTTGTAACTTTCGAAATAATGCACCTATCAACGTCCAATTACTCTTAAACGAAAGATTAAAACTTTCTTTTGTTTGGAAGTAATTTGTAGTCAATAGGTGCATTATTTCAAACTTTACAAACGGGTGAACTTATGTGTTATGACAGCGCGCCAGTTGGATAGGTATCTAGAAATTTAGGTAGTTTACAGAAAATCGTTTCCGTACCATCTACGGTCCAGAAAAAATGTTTCAATCTTTCGTTTGAGAGTAATTTGAAGTTGATAGGTGCATCCCTTCGAAAGTGACAAGTGGGTGGACTTATGTGTTGCATTAGTGGCACGGCGTATCTGGAAAAGATCCAGAGTTAAATTAATTCTAGACCACTAATTCATGAGAAGTGTACTTGTTCCAACACCATGGATGAATCTCATAAACTGTAAGGCCATCACACACAGCGACCATAACACTGGACCACCCTCGCTTGTACACACACAACATAAGAGTATAAGTTAGTTTAAGCCTCCCTAACCGCAACAAAAAAAAGCGTATCGAAGAGAGGAAGGCACCATTTAGCATGGAGATAAGAGAGAATGGGGAATCTATGCAGAAAGGGGATAGAAACGGTAAGTTGAGAAAGAAGTTCATGAAACAAGAAAAAAGTTGAAGAAAGTAATGGATGCTGAAAAAACAGGTCAGTAGTGAACCGAAAAAAGATGGTCCTTGACATAACAAAAAACATTTTATTTCAACAAAAAGAAGGCCTACCAGCTCGGGCCATCACACATTTTCCCCTTGGGAGTGCTAATTCCCATAGATATAATAGTTGTCTCCCCCTGAGGGGACTGAAACTATTATAAAGCAACACACTGCTGCACTGGTTAAAATACCCATACTCTTACACTGGCTGCAAATAAATGGAATCCAGTACACATTAATTTACTTCTGTTGTAATAGCCAATCTACATATGGGATACTGTTATACTGGCCAGTATACCAACTGCTCACACTCAAATCGTTGATGCTTCAACCAGCCAAAAAAAGTGAGAATGTCTAGCTACCTGAAATGCTTCATTGTTCTGAGCCATCTGCTGCATGGCATCTGACAAGAGATTCTGAAAGTCAGGGATTTCTTCTTGAGATTTAGGTTTGGTTTCCTCTGAAGTGGCAACACTTGCAGCACTGGAGGGTGGAGTATTAGAGCTGTTGGCAACATTGGTTGCGCTCTGAGCGAACTGAGCAAACTGCGCAGTGACGGACTGCAGGTCCAACTTTGTCGAGCCTGGGGGGGCCTGCTGAGCAGCGCTGCCAACGCCGCCTGCACATTCCATCGACAGTTAATGCAATGAATTCAAGCCCATCACCAACATTTATATTAAATAGCACACAATACTAATATTACTAATAGCACAAAATTAATAGTACAGGAGTTTTATGGGTAAAACCACAGCAAAACAAACTCTTAGAGACTGATTTACATCAGAGGATTTAATAACAGCATGGAATGGTATTTTCCTCTACACCTATAGAGCAGCTGTAACATGAACGTAAGTACATTGCTTGCAAAACATTGGGTATTTCAGTCATTTACTCCCAAAAAAAAGAATTGTTGATCACATAAAAACCTAGATAGAATACCACCACTGAACTTGAGAAGCAAATATTTGTGAGACTTACTGCCATCACACGATCATGAACCACAGCCTGTAGAGCCTGAACTAGATCAATAAACATGTCAGCCTAATCCCAGAGCTAGGAAGAAGATGAACTAAAACAGGCAATAACAAACCTCCAAAAATAACATTTGACTCAAATTTATGGTTCCAAGTTCCAATTTCAGTCTCCAACCCTGATGTAATGCCAAACACAACAAAACAAAGCTTACGTTCAATTTTTAATGCTTCTGACTTACATTAAATTTCCTTTCGCAATGTAAAAAGTCACAAGTGTAGCAGTTTTTTACCATTCAAATTTAATTTTATTTACACAGCAATTATAAAATTCCTTTACACACAGAACTCCTTTGATCATTGTAGAAAAATTTAAATACACAAGCATTGTAGAGTAATAGCCATTTGTAGTTCCATTTGGGATGAAGAAATATAACATAAGGCCCTAGTGTTGTTTGATGGGTTAAAAGGACGAGTTTTTAAGAGGCCTTTCATCTACATCATGGACTGTAAGGTAAAAATACTTATCAATATTTTTCAGCCATAGCCATTCTGAGAAAAAAAAGAGAGTGAAATACAGCTCTATTGAGCATTCAACTAGAGCAAGTACAGCTGTATTGAGCATTTAATGAGAGCAAGTAAAACTGTATTGAGCATTTAAAAAGTGACACAAGCTGTATTGAGCATTTAACATGAATGACTACAGCTGTATCAAGCATTTACAAAGAGTGACTCAAGCTGTTTTGAGCATGTAACAAGTGACTACAGCCAAGCATCACACCAAAGAAAAACAGTACCGCAAAGTGGGGGGAAGTTGAACTAAGGGAAAAGTTGATCAAAAATAGAGCCTTTCTTTGAAAGCTCATTGAATTGTACACAATCGAAATAAAATATAGATGAAATAGTCATCATACAGAAAAAATGTAGTTTTAAATTAGTGTAACCAAGAACCTGGTTGAAAAACGAAAGTGTCAATTGGAAAATAATGTGTTTTCTGGAAAGACATCAAAAATGGTACCTATAAATATGTTAAGCTTATTTTTTACAACAGAACTTTCAACTTTTTTAACTTATAGTACTGGTTAGCAAGCATCCTGAAGGGGTTATTATCAATCTCAAACTTCAAAAACTTACAATAGATTTCACACAATTTCAATTTTTCAATAATGAGGCAAAGTTGAACACAATTCAACTTCACCCCATGTAACTTTTCAAGCGAAAAGCAACCTATTAAATCAATTCTTATTTTGCAGATATTACAGGTTTGAATATTGTTTGGAATAGAATTAGTGTTGCAACGGTGTGTTTGTTGACAGTATTTCTAGCCTATTCAAAATTCCTAGAGTACACAAACCATGACCTGGTGCAAAAAAACTTCCTAATTATAGTGAAGAAACTGTAAATAGTGCTGTTGAGGAAATCATTGATGACAAACTTGCCTTTAGAGCTGCCAGCAAGAAGTACAATGTCCCTGTAGGTACACTATATAATCGAGTTCATGGCAAGCATGGCATGAAGAAACATGGTGGCCAAAATGTACTTAGACCTGAAGAGGAAGCACAAGTGGTAGCGTGAGAAAATTTAGAACACCTTATGAAGACCTCTCGATGTCAACGTTTCTAACTTCGAACATCGTCTTCATAATGAAAGCAGTGAGGCAGTGGAGGAGATTTTGGCAGCAAGCGCCTTTGAGGCCCTCTGTTATTAGGTTCCTTTTTCTTTCTTTAACTTACATTTTTGTTTGAACGGTGCCGTTATTATTTCAGTTTGATTATTTTATGTAATACATGTTCAAGCTCCTGACCAGTCCAGTGAATAGTTCTAGTAAAGCCCGTTAGTGGGCTTTCAAAGTTTTACCTTGATGGCTTATTAACCTTTACCTTAAACCTTAACACGCCCGAGGGCCAATTAAACTTAAACCTTAACGTGCCCAAGGGCCAATTGACCTTAACCGCACCTTAAGGCCATTTAACTGCTTGAGTAGATTAGGGTAATTTGTAACCTTACTAATCGCATGCTAACGCTGGACTTGCACCTCATACTGATTTCCTCTTAAAATCTCTAAAAGCGTAGGGCTCTTCTTCGGCATAAAATAAAGTGAGTATGTGACGAAATTTGTCCCATAAATGAAATTGATAATTGATGAAGAATGATCTGTTTAATGATTTCTAAAAACTAAACTTCTTTACTCTTCTTTAAAAAGAATCAACCGTCAATTTAATCCTCTGCTGCGTCTGTGTATGTTCATGGCATTTTTAAATATATTCACCTAGTCAGGAAAAGAAAGGAAAAATAAAGTTTAATCCTTTGTGTCGTTTCTCGGTAAGAGTTAATGTTCGAAATCCAGTATATAATTTGCTGTCATACTTTCAATATTAGATAAACCTAATTCATTATTAGATCGTTAATCTAGTGATAATTTTCTCTTACAGTTGTGTTAGTGCGTTAGCACTCGTAAGTTGTTTGTTCTCGGTTCTCGTTCCTGTTTACTTCAAGAACTGTGATGCGCCGTGTTGCCAAAGAGTAATTTTGAATAAACTGATTCAGATTCTATGAGTCATTCTTAACTTGTTCCAACAGTAGAAAACATCCTCACATGTTCAGACTGGGGGATTTCCTCTTGACAAAGAAGATGTGTGCATGTATGTAACGGTGTTTTTGGATGGTGAGGGGAAAACGGAAAATAGAGATTTTACAATAACATACCTGGAAGGGATTGGATGGCTGGATTCCTAACAAGGCACAAATCAAAATTGAGAATGCACATTTTCAACCACATTTAACTGAGCCTGAGCTAATGTGGAGGAACAAGTGTTGACTAAATATCATAACAATGTTTCAAGAACACTAGCCAGCATTCCACCAAATGCCATCTTCAACTTTGATGAGACAAATCCGTCTGATATTCCAGGCAATAAGAAATGCATTTTCAGGAGAGGTGTGAAATATCCAAATGACATCTTGAATATCATTATTGATGAGATAGTTAAAACGGTTCTTCCTCAGCCTGCAATTCAATTTGTGCAGCAAAAAGAGACCTCTGCATTTGATGCAGCACTGCCAGTGGATTACTGTAAGTTTCACTATGAATAAAGAACTTTGTAATTTAAGTTAGTTTAAGTATAGAGAATGTGTGGGAAAAATTGCTTTAGAGTAGTTTTTTACAGCTAATTTTACGCGGTATTTAAATGAAAAAATACAAATGTTACAAAAAAAGAGCCTTCAGCAACACAAGAGAAACATCCACCTCACCCCACAACTAAGTTCAAGTTCACCCCATGCCTGGGTGGAGATCAACAGCAGCCATTTTATGTCCCTTGCACAATCAAGACGTTACCAAAGACTAATACTTGAGGAGAGTGTAGTACTAACTAAGACACATACCTTATGCAAAAAAGTTTGGTAAGTGTGAACAAAAAAATGGCAAACAGTAAGAGTTTAGAAGTGTTCATCTTCACTAGTGATGTACCAATACCATTTTTTTGGCCGATACCGATACCCATTTTTTGGCCGATACCGATACTCCGATACTTGGAAATACCGATACTTTGACCGATACTACTACCGATACCGATACTTTTACAACTATATTAAAATAAAATCATTACAAGCCCTACATGAGTGTTATCATAAAATTATTTACAAATATTTCTAATAAATAACTATATTGACAATAAAGTTTTCGATTAGGAATGATAAAACTGCTTTTGCTATGTTAACTTTATCGTTTGATTCGTTTCCCGCACAAAGTTCTTCGATTGCGTCATTTTTCCGCTTTGTTTCGTATGATACCGTTATCAGCATGCATGAACAAACAAGTATTCACTGTTTAGCCATCTTTATTTGCCAACTGAGGTTATTTTCCGACTAAATTAATTAAAAATATTTTTCCCCATTTACAGGTGTACACTAGTAATATAATGTAGTATTTAATCTCAGAAATCGCGGCGTGAACGCAAAAGTATACGTATGTACTAACACACACAGTGTGCAGAAGCAAAAGCGGTTCTTTTCGGTTTGGAGGCCCATCTAATTTTAATATTTCCTATTCGCCAAAGTATGTACTTTGGGGTGAAAAACACAAAAATGATGACATTTTGTGGAGAAATTTTTATTAAGCCTGAAATTTGCTCTTACCCATTAATATTTTGTGAAAATACTCCGATTCTTTGGGACGTTTTCGCCACGCAAATTCACACAGATACGAGTCCATCATTTGTCGGTGAGTGCCTCCCTGACGTTTTTTTTTCATTTTTAGACTATGCCATACACTCTCAATCATTTGAGTGTGTGCACCTGTTGCAGGGTCCACCAAGTTTTCACCATGATTAACAGTGAGGTGTTTGAAATTATAACCTTGGTTAGGTTAGGTTCGTAACACTTAATGAATAATTTCTCCACGAAATGGTTATCATTTTTGTGTTTTTCACACCAAAAAACATAATTTGGCAAAAATAAATAATTAAAATTCGATTGGCCCCACACCGAAAAGATCCGCAAATGCGCAACCATCTTTAAGATTGTTCGTGAATTTTTCAAACATCTTAAAATAGAAGAAAAATGCAAGATTCGTAATGTACGGCAATTTACATGCTAAATTAAAATAGAATTTTCAGCTACTTCAATATTAAATTTGCAAAAACTTTAAAATGCGCCTTCAACTTTTATATTTGGTTTGATTTTTGTTAGCCTGTCACATACGTTAAGAAATTGAAATTGGGTCAAACTATAAAGGTTTTAGTTGTAAAAGTATAATAATTTTATGTCGCTACTGTACTTTTACTGTGTGTAACTATTCATGCCACAGTACATAGCTTCCCACTCACCGACCATACCTGACTCATCGGGAATTAAAATTAGTAAATTCAGTTAGCGGGCCTGATTAAACGCTGTAATTCAACAGTTAGCTAACTAATTTAATAGTTATGAATAGGCTCTTTATTTGATTACTAGTATGCACGGCCCGCTAGAAATGACGGGATTCAATACCTTTCTTGAACAAATTTTCCAGACGTGGATAACTAACAAATATATTTATCATAAAAGTACCCGTGGTAAAAAATGTTATTGTTCTTGCGCACCGGTGAAACTCGTATCACAGATGCGGTCATTATGGCTACATTTATGAGCGTGACAGATGAATTGGAAGAAGCGGACTCCAAACAAATAAACCAAAGGTATTTTTTAGGGAGTAGCAGGACCCATGGAAATTCTATGGACAATGTCATCGTTAGGCTAGACGGACCCGTGAAAAAATTCCGTCAACATTACTCAACCTTTCCTGTCCTAACCGAAGATATCCAGATAAAATATCAAACATATCAATGCATGTAAGGGCCATCTTTCAATGTTACACTGCGATGTTCGGTATCCATGATACCGCACACTCAGACATCCTATGTTTCTTAAGAAGCGGACAACAAACAAATATATAAATATATATATAAATAATATATATTCAAAACTGTAAACCTTGCAAAAATTCTTTAAATTCCAATTTTGTCAGTTTTTTCAAAATAAATTTCTGATGCAGATACGAAAAAACATTTTGCCGATACCGATACCAGTGAAAATGACCGATACTGCCGATACCAATACCGATACATCGGTACATCACTAATCTTCACCCCACTCTACGGTAGCTACTATGAAAATTGGCACAAGTTCCTCGTGAAGCAAGCACTTGCCATGCAGCTGCTGCACCTCTGCCACCTTCTGCTGCTGCAACATGATGGCACGCATGCTTGCTTCGAAGTTTTGAGTAGCCTCCTTGATCATCTCCTCAGTCAGCAGTGACCCTGCAGGAGCGCTACTGCCTGCGCACAAAATTAAAAATAAACAAAACGTGACCTAAAGTATTGAACTCAGCATTTTTTTTGAGAGCATGTGACTGAAGATATCTAATAGAGAAATCTTTAACACGCTAAGTGTGACATGACCCACCGGTGGTGGCCACGAAGGGGATTTTCATGATGCTGCTAACCCACCAGCAGTCACTGACTCAATTTTTATAAATACCACATGAAAGCTAAATGAGGGCATGATCCAGTGAGTATTTGCCTACTTTAAAAATTTCTAACTATTAATTGACTAAATTTTAGTTGGATATTGAACTCCAGTTTAATGAGACGGTAACGGTAAAATCCGAAGAATGAGGGGTTTTTGATTTTTAAATTCATCTTACATAAAATTTTCTTGCACATCCAATGATATAATTGGCTCTCAAGTGCGTGCACTGGTTCATCTCCTAGACCTAATTGGTTCCTAAAATTAGCTAGAAAAAAAAAATAATTTTAAAATAAGCTGTTCTAAAACTTGCATTTATTTTTTTTAACATGGATCCTTTCCCACAGTTTTGAAAGTACAGGAATAGCAATTATATCAATCGATAGGGCTTGAAAAACACTATAAAACATTAGAGTTTACACATAAAAAAAAGACTTGGTTCAAAAATTACGGGAAAAATAATGATTTTTTTAGAATAAAGGCTCTTCTGAACACTTGCAATTTTCTCTTTCAAAATTATTCTTCTTCCACAATTTTTGAAGTACAAGAATGGAAAATATTTCATTTGATAGAGTTTAGTAAACTTAGAAATTATACCACACAATTTTTGAAGTACAAGAATGGAAAATATTTCATTTGATAGAGTTTAGTAAACTTAGAAATTATACCACACAAAAAGAAGAAAAACAAAGAAAGTAAGTCAAGTTTTTTTTCAAAAAATTCCTAAAATTCAAAAAATTAAATTATCAAAAATCCACTTGCCCTTATCATTAGGGATCTACACAAGTTACCTTAAAACGTATTGCCGGTTCTGTTGCTTCAAAACTGTAAACCTTGCAAAAATTCTTTAAATTCCAATTTTGTCAGTTTTTTCAAAATAAATTTCTGATGCAGATACGAAAAAACATATCATAAAATAATTGTTGCATCATTTCACACCTATTGGGAAAATTTCAGAAAAATCCATCCATAAATGACAGACTTTTTTTTGAACTGTCACTGTCTCCTTAACCTGCCAAACTTAACGCGTTAATATGAAAAACACATCAAAACCTGTAAGTGCTAAAGTAATAAGATAAGTTCCATACAAAAACACTTGGTTCATTGGTTTCCACATACCTGGTATCCTTTTAATTGGATGTTTGAAAAAAAATCCTTGAGACCTACATACTTTCTGACAAAACTAATTACACTGAGCACACAAGTCAATCATAGAGTATATTTCTGTTATAAGTTTGTACTTATATCCCTATTAATGATTGAAAAGGGAGCATTAATCCAAGTCTGAGACAAATCAACTGAAAATGGTCTAGGTTTCTATGATTTTTGGGCAATATTGATATCAGTTTTAAAACGTTTTCATGTAAAAAAGGACTACAGAGCAAAGAAGTATCGAGGGGGTCCTCCGAGGCCCCTGTCGGTCCGATGAGCAATTTTCATGTTTTTGTTGAAAAAGGATTCTTAGGTGGTGGACTATTCGGTCCTAAAATTTTATGGCGATACGGACACTAGATCCTCCCCAGGGGGGTGTAAGGGGACCAAAAATTCCGAATTTTTGACCCCATTTCGACCTCATATAAAACAAAAACAAAACGGGAAATGGAACGTTTTATACTGTAACTTTGTTTGCAATGCTTCAAGGATTCTAAAACTGTCTTTGGTTTTGTTCTAGCATAAAAACTCAATGACATATTCTTTTGAAATTTCAATACAAATGAACTAAAACACCAATATGTCAAATTTTTTCAAAAACCAAGGCTTGAATCAATAAAATAAATAGAAGAAATTGTGTTTCTTTTGAAAATTTACATATTATAGTCAAATTTCATAAGAATCAGACTACAAATATAAAAGTTCATAATTTGTATAAAAAATCTTTTTTTATTTATTTTTTTTTTTTCAAAGTACATATCACAGTGTGAATATGAAGTTATGCATGGAGATTATCGAAATAAAATGAAAACAGCATTCAATTACATAAATTGTCATTATATTACACTTCAACAAAAAATTTTGTTTGTTGGCCTATGCCCAAAACCTCTAATTTTCAACATTCAAAAGAATAGAAGTCATTGAGTTTTTATGCTAGGAAGAAAACAATGACAGTTTCAGAATCCTTGAAACATTTCTAACAAAGTTATATTGCCACTTTTTCCCTTTTTACATTTCATTTTTTTACCATAACTCAAATCCAAAAATTTTGGTATTTTTTTATTTATTGGTCAAATATCACATTTATAAAAACAATAACTCAAATACAAAATATCTGAATATATCTTTGTTAGAAATGTTCAAAGGATTCCAAAACTGTGTTTGAATTTGTTCTAGCATAAAAACTCGATGACTTCTATTTTTTTGAAATAGGCATAAAAATGACCCAAAAAACTAATATTTCAATTTTTTTGGAAAAACTAAGGCTTAAATCAAAAAACTTCATGAGTTCAAATACGTTTGTCTTGCAAAAATACATACACTGACCAAATTTCAGACCAATCGGATCAAAAAAATTTTTTTCCGGAGGACCCCCTTGTTACTGCTGATTAATGATACTCTGCTTGATAGATACTTGTAAAATACAACTTATTTGAAGTAACTTTTACAGAACATAATATTGCTAATCTCAGACAAAAAATCATAAAGAGAAGTATTAGGATATTAATCTGATAAATATTTTTAAGGACTAAAGAAGCCCACAGTCAACTCACCCTGTGCTGCACTTGTTGCCTTTTGAGAAGCCACCGATGGCAGGGGTTTGTTGAAGTCTTCCAGTGCATCTGGAACCGAAATATAGAAGTAAAAATTGTGCACTTCGACCATAGCTAATTAAGGGGTCCATCACTAGTAGTATAACATAAATCCCATTAAGATACACCAACAAACAAAGTACCAGGTACTAAATTTTTGCATCTCAAATTTTATCAAACTTTTAAAAGAAATTGATATTTGGAAAGTAAATAGTCATTTCAATTTAGATAATAAATTTTATTTTAATTTGTTGTAGTAGTATTATTGGAGCACACTAGCATTACCAGCACATAATTGTGATGGTATTTTACTGATATTCTAGGCCACAGAACTCTATAGATTTTCAGTATAAATTATACTGAAGTGAAATGGGCAAAATGATTTCAAATTACAGCCTGCTTATTGACATCTTTTACAAATAAAAAAAAACAGCACATCTAAAAATTGTGATAACATATATTTTAGAAGCTAGCTTAAATTGAATAGCATAAAATATCTCATAATTAATGATGTCAATTTTTACTTGCCAAAATTTTCATACTGTTTAGATGCACATAAATTTTGTATATGACAGTTTACTTATGACACATTTACATGAGAGCTGCAGAAATTGATGTTAATAAGAAAATATAGACTCCAAGAATTGACAATAGATTAACATAGATGAGTTACTCCCAAATCATATGATGTACTTCATTTGCAATTGAAGGAAAAAAATGGTCAACACAAGTTGAGGAACCTGCCAGCAGCATCTAACCTGTATATTAAAATATGCTTATCCTTATTTCAGGAGAATGTTGCCTGCATTAATTGCCTAACACCAATTAAGCACGAATAATAAAAATTTCTAGCATCTGAGCCACTATGGATCCAGAACAGAAAAACAGTTGAATGCCTTCAATTTGATTTGGGTTATTTATACCTGAATTATCGGGTACTGTGACTCATATTTAACAAGGTTTGCATCTAACAAGGCACTATTGTTCCCTCAAAAAATAATGCAAAAAGTTAAAATCTACTTAGTTTTAACATATAAAATTTAACAATGAATACAAAATACTCTAAATGCAATTTCTGTACATATGAAAATTAGTGTTTATAATAAATACACACTTGAAAAAATAACTCACCAATCATTGTGATAGGTACCTTACAGTAAATATGAGGGTCAAATTAACACTTTGACTGTGGCAGGTAAAACAGAAGTTTAACAATCAACTTCAATTTAAAGTCAATTAGAGTAAGCCATGTTGAAAATAGCAAACATGAGCTGGATTGCACCTGCATTTAGCTTGGATTAAGTTTTCATGAAAATTGAGTTTGTGACTGCTGATCTATCAGCTGCATTATGAAAATGCCCTCCATGACCACCAGTAATGCATGTCACAGAAAGTGTTAAATTTATAAGTCAACCAAAAAGTTGGAAAAATACAACCAATGTTAAATTTTTTTTTTTTTTCAAGAGTTATTATTTTACCATTCTTTGTATGCATACTAAAATGTTTACCAAACTACACTATCTTTCTAAAGACTGGCCCACATGAGTATTCTACCACATTTTTGGTATTTGTTTACCACAGGACACCAATTAATTTTCCAATTTTTGTTGCTTGTGTAATGGTAATGGGATCAAAATAAACAACTTTTCTGCCATGCACTTTCTGTCATAAACGAGTTATACCGGTAGGTTAATTACCGCAATTCTAGTCTTTCAAGCAGCATAAATTGCTATGTTTTTTTTCTCAGAAAATTTTGTGTTGGAAAACTCTGATAGAATCTCAATTCCGACGGCTCTAATGCACTCCAATGAACGTTAGGTTACGTTAAGGAGGTCACTTCAAGATTTCAATTTTTTTCACCCAATTCGTTTGAAATTTGGCCAGTATACATATTTGTTGAAAGTAAACTTTTCTAATCCTGTAATTTTTTTGATTTAGGCCTTACTTTTTTTAAATACAAAAAATTAATTTTTTTTGGCACATTTTTAAGAATATTTCAAAAGAATAGAAGTCATTGAGTTTTTATGCTAGAACAAAAACAAAGTCAGTTTTAGAAACCTTGAAATATTTCTAACAAAAGTATGGTGGAAAATTTTTACATTTAAAACCTTTCTTTTTTTATACGCAATATTTGATCACTAACTTGCATGTACACTAATTTTGGGTTTTGCGCTTGATAAAAAAAATTTTTTGTACAATTGGAAAGTTTGCAACTACACTTCTGTTAGAAATGTTTCAAGGATTCTAAAACTGTCTTTTTTTTCAAGTATAAAAACTCAAAGACTTCTATTCTTTTGAATGTTGAAAATACGTATTGTAAATAACACAATAGAAATTGTTAGTTATAAGGCATAAATAAATTTTCATCTGAACTGTAATATTATGGACAATTGTAATTGAATGCTGTTTTCATTTTATTTTGATAATCTCCCCATTCATAACTTCATATTCACACTGTGAATTGTAAATTAAAAAAAAATTTCTTCTTTATAAAAATTATGAGCTTTTATATTTGTAGTTTGAATCTTGTAAAATTTTACTATAATTTGTAATTTTTGAAAATGAACACAATTTCTTCTTTTATTTATTTTTTCGATTCAGGCCTTAGTTTTTCGAAAAATTGTACAAATTGGTTTTTTAGTTCACAAAAATAGTGAAACTAAGGCAGGTAAAAACATCCTTCATAAAAATCTCATTATGCATTTTAAAAATAGAGTTTTCGAGCATATCTACACTCATCTTCAATGTCTGGAAAATTAAATTGAAACATGGTAAACATAGTACATGAATACAAATTGTTATTGGATATTAAATTAAAAATTAAAACAAGAAATTTAGAGACACAGAAGATGACATATTCATACTTGGCTTAAATTGATGAATTATGACACTTTCTAGTAACTTAAGGCTATGTTTATCACAAGTTGAGACTATTTTGAAATTATCAGTGTGAATTGGATGGTAGGATTCTAATGCGTGATCTCTCACACTGCTGTGCAATGGGTTTGACATGTTTCAATTTAATTTTCCAGATATTGAAGATGAGTGTGGATATGCTCGAAAACTCTTTTTTTAAAAAACATCGTGAGATTTTTCTGAAGGATATTTTTACCCGCCTTAGTTTTACTATTTTTGTATAAATTACGCTTTCCCAAGAATAAGTCTATATTTTAGTTCATTTTTATTGATATTTCAAAAGAATAGAACTCATTGAGTTTTTATGCTAGAACAAAACCACAGATAGTTTAAGAATTCTTGAAGCATTTTAAACAAAGTTACGGTAGCAAATTTTCCATTTCCCGTTTTGTTTTTATTCATATGGGGTCAAAAGTTGAGGATCTCCCCCTGGGAAGGGGAAGATCTCATGTTCGTAGCGCTATAAAATTTTAGGACGGAATAATCTAACACCTAAGAGTCCTTTTTCAAAAATAAAACATTAAAAATGCTTATCCAACCAACAGGGGCCTGGGATGACCTCCTTAAGGTGGCATCAAACGATGACCAATCTGTAGTGCTAACTTACCAAATTGATCAGGTAGCTTGATACCATTATGAAGAGAGCTGTCACATGCCTCAGAATTATACAGAGTAGACCAAAGATAACCGATCCTTTTAATGTGCTTGGTGAGTAAATAGGATGCTGAAATAAACCATAAGAATGTTATTCTTTCAAAAAAACAAAGTTTCCCTTGAAGCAAATTTAGCAAATTATAAGAGTCAGTTACTTCTGACCCACCCAGTACCTGTTTACAGCATCAAAAAAAAGAAATAATCCCTAAAACAAGTTAATAAGTATGCGTCAACCCAGTTCTTGCCCATTTTGGTTACCAAATGATGACGATATCTGTACCAAAAATGCACCATAGCTCATGCATGAAATTTGACGGTTTTGTAGCGCTAAACAGACTGAGTGATACCGCTATATATACGATTATAATGAAACTTTACCATTTGGTCTCAGTGTGACGGTGGCCTTAGGTTAGATTAGTTAGGTTACGTTATGTCACCACTATAACTTGTTAAATACTCATCTGCAACCAAAAGTGCATGGAAGAAGTTAAGGTAAATGTGTAGCATTTGGTAGTAATCAATTTTTCAGTTTTCAATACCTAAATATAGTTAACTAGATTTAAATAAACAATTTTTCTTCTATGCACTTTCCATCGCAAATGAGTATTTAATGAATTATAGCGGTAGGTTTAGTTTTGTCTTTGATGATGAATGCGCTCGCTTAAACAGCTACTCATCTATTTTTTAATTTTTGTTGCTTGAATCATGGTAATAACATCAAAATAAACTACTTTTCTTCTAACCAGGGGTTACACACTTTTTGCGGCAAATGAGTATTTTACAAGTTAGAGCGGTAGATTTGATTTTTAGCGCAATTGCTGTTAAAGTACGTTCAAGTACTTTGTAATTTATTATTTGCCGGCCCTGCGAAGCCTGAACCTACTTCTAGGATCTTTTAGTTAATAACACATTAGAAATTATCACCAAAAATAACAAGTTATGGCAGTATGTTACCTTTTGTCTTAGATGGCGGAAATGCGCTTGATCATTCGAGCACGTTTTAAGGGAGCGTCCATTGCAGTGTTGCCATACAATGCACTTGATGAATTACTTTCCGCTTCAAACACTAGAGTTGCAGTAACTAATTTACCACTATAACTTGTAAGATACTGATTTCTGATGGAAAGGGCATAGAAGAAAACTTGTTTATTTTGATCTAATTAACTATGTTTATGCACCGAAAAGTGGAAAATCAATTACTACCAAATGCTACACATTTACCAAAGTTAATTATTTTGATCTCATTATCATAAAACAAGCAACAAATATATGAAAATTTATTAGTATCCAGTCATAAACATTTACCACATTTTCTATCAAACAGCAATATTCAAGAACTTGAATAAATCAAGCAATCAATGCAGTTGCTGTTATTTCATTTTCATTTCTATTAAAAAAATATAGAATTCATGAAAAATTCTATCATGAGAAAATTAGACTGGATTTAATTAGTTAAGAAATATTTTTCTAACTCATCCACTAGGCCTATACTTCAAGAGGCTTTGCAAGCCCAACATAGTTTAAAAAAGATTCTATGCACTAAAATGCCATAATTACATTAACATTACAAAATAAATTCCTTTCAATTATTTACAGCATTTTCATGCTTTTAAAATTTTTTAAACGAAATTGATAAAATAATTTTAGGGTACTGAGCTAAATGTAGACCGAACACTTGATTGCATCATATAATAGAAGGCACAAGAAAAAATTTAGTTTATATATAAAATCCTTGACGGTTAATAAACATTTACTACCTCACCATCAAGGAGAGCATCGATGTCATTCTCATCTTGAACTGGCGAGTTACCCTTATTATCTGACTTAGACATTCTGACCACTTTAGCATAAACAGAACTCAGTAGGACACTGCACAGTTCTGAAATTTTAGCACAAGTACCAACCCGCAGTGAGCCTGTGATAGCCACTGTTAAAAGCGTGATTATGTTATTTTTTTATGACTAATTCTTTTATGTTCTATTTTGGTACACATTTATGACACTAAAGGTTCTCAAAAGTTCGTTGTTTGTATCAAAACACTGAAAAAAAATAAGAGAATAACATAAAAGTTCGTTGTTTCTATCAAAACCCAAAAAAAATATTGGAGAATAACATAAGTGTACGACAACTTCTCAAGTAGATACGGTCTCTCGCCAATATCTCGTTATCTTGCGTCTACACAATAATTGATAGCTGCAGTATGTACTGAAAAAGCAGTTAAGCATTCCTATTGCTAATTATCTTATATATCATTACATTATACCACATGCACCACATTTTTGTAGTATGCGTATGTCATGTGATTGCTTGTGTGCGAATATTTACGTATCCGTACGAATGTATACATGTGCATTTGTGTTATGGGTGTGTATTGTCGAGATTCCAATCATATATAGCTCTGCCGTGTGAGGCTATAAGCAGCCTGTTTCAATACTATATTAAACTCCTGCAGTATTTCTAAGTCAAGGCAAATATACCAAAGGCGATTGGTACTGTATGTGGGTACGGTTGTGTGTGTACAAATATATTTTTTTATGTATACATAAGTATATATGCATACATACGCTAAAAAAAGTTTCTGTAAAATTGCTAATCAAGCAGCTTGCAATTTTTCTATATATACCGTATTTTTTAAATTTGTATTTAAAAAAATCTCTTTAATACCTAACTTATCATGTTACCTACCTCGTCAGTCACCTCCTTAGATTATTTTGAAGCATTTTTATGAGAAACAATGATAAACTTGTATGATTTGAAGCTTGCTCATGGAGGCAATGAACTTACTTCTATTTTATTGTGCTCGCTCCAAAAGTTATTTTTAAATTTCTGTCATTTTGACCTCGTAGTTATGGATATAGTTTCTCCACAAACACTTTCAATGTCACTCCCCGATGTCAAGAAAGCCAAAGCTCACATGTCAATGTACGTTGAAACTGTCACATCGGCATCTAAGGATGCTTTATTTCCAATCAAGCCTGATACATATGATCTTGAGCATTGTTTTTTCCAATGCCTTATAACCAACACTATATTGTCTCACCTACCCGCTTTTTTGCGGCGAGAAACTTCCAGAACTAACTGGCACAGAACATAGTCTTTTGCTGACACCCTAAAGATGCCAGTACACGCTGCACATACCAAATTTATGACAAAGCAGAAACAAAATAGTAGGAAATGCTCACCTCGACACGATGTTCGAAGAAAATGTTCCGGTGAACACCTCTTCACAAAAAGCCGGCTAGCAGGGCGTTTAGGCGACCCTGAAGCGGGACCGGTTTAACTCAGAGCACATTTTTCGTGACGTGCGCTCCGGGCCACTTCTCATCTGCATCTGAGGAGGCAACCCGCGAAGGTCCCTCCTCAACTC
>JACJUY010005124.1:4454-20475 GCA_014220935.1 Platorchestia sp. MABIK
TTCCAGTGTTCGCTCCAGGAGGTTGTGGAGGCAATTCCAGTGTTTGCTCCAGGAGGTTGTGAAGGCAATTCCAGTGTTCGCTCCAGGAGGTTGTGAAGGCAATTCCAGTGTTCGCTCCAGGAGGTTGTGAAGGCAATTCCATAACCCAAAGCTACGCTCGTTGAACATTTCACTCGCTGAATTTTGGGCGTAACTCAACACTTTGACTGCGGCAGGTAAAACTCAAGTTTAATATTCCACGCAAATGTAAAGTTAATTGTAATACGCAATGTTGAATTTAGCAAACATGAACTGGATCGAACATTTATTTAGTTTCCATTAAATATTCGTGAAAATTGAGTTTGTGACTATTAGTCGGTGAGCAGCATTATGAAATTTCCCTCAGTGACAAGTGACCACCTGTGGCTCACGTCGCAGTCCAAGTTGTAAGCCTGTACACATAATGTTCTAACCGGGGATGTAAACAAAGTCATAAATGTTATTATGAAATGCGTTTTAAGAGACGAATTTTCCATGTCTTCCATTTTGTTCGAAACCTTAAATTTGAAACTAAACTTCTATTGCAATAAAGAAGGAAATATTTGATGATACACACCACCGGAATGCAAGCTGCTCTTCTCAACAAAATTATGGGATACTTTTCAATAACAACGGCATACAGACTTAAATTTCGTCATTTAAATATTTTAACTTCATTACACCTCAAGCAAATCACTTGCTGCTGTCACGCCCAAAATCCGTCAAAATATTTCGCAGAAGTTTAATTTTATGAAACGCGAGAAATATTTCATTCGGAACGCTCATGATTTAGCGAGACTTTCTATCGCTCGCAATGAGGCGCCGTACCCCGATTGTCCTGGAGCACATTTTTACGAACAAACCTTAAATGTCTAAAGGATTAAGTGACGCTGCGTACTGCATGATGCCAATTACTATTAGTATGATGCCCCAGCCAGCATCAATAGCTGATAAGATGCCAAGTATTAATAGCACAATGCCCCACGAAGTATTAATAGCTGACAAGATGCCTATTATTGCTGTACTTCTTTTATGTGGAGTGTAGATTTTGTTCCCATTTTATTTTGCTGCAAATGGAAGAGAGAGAGAGAGAGGGAGCGATACCTGGACTTCGCTCGAGCAATTATGTCAGACACAATTAACTCAAAATAAAATGCTGTTTTCCCACTCAATCTCGAAGCTCGAGAGAGGAAATTGCCCGCTTATCAAAAAAGTGGAAATCGATTTGCGAACACAAGAAAGAAATTCTCGAGGACAGTTTTCGATTGGGATGTTCATTGGGTCCATGACCAAGAAATGGATATAATTTCTCATATGTTCTGGTATAAAATTGGGAAATATTGGAAGCTTCACTCGGCGCATCCAAGAAAAAAACACAAAAAACATTTAGTTTGTGGAAGTTCAGTTTCGAATGTTCTAAAAATACCGAATTAACCCTCGAGTGATTCGAGTTAAGGAATGAAAAAACTTTAAATAGCGAATTAACACTCGAGTGATTCGAGTTAAGGGATAGAACTAACTTTATTGTGATGTCCTAAAGATGGCCATCGCTGCGAGCATCGTTGTTGGAAGTCGACATTCGAACAATTGCTCATTCTTCTTTGCTCCTGAAACGGCCCAGAAACCTTAACGCTTTCTGTATCAAATCCTCAAGGCTACAGTCCAGTAACTCTGACTTCTTTAAACTTTTAAATTTTCCACGATGATAAAGCTCCCGGTACTATGTAACATTACCGAGTCGTATTTAAATTATTTATCATTATCATATTCAGGCATCATTCATAAACGAATCATCGAATTCTTATATTTATCATGCGAGCAAAACTGCGCAGTTTGGCTGCAGAGTCTCAGATCAGAGCACGCAAGTGGTCGTAAGTGCAATCCAGCGGTCGTAAGACGAGGCCTAAAGCCGTACCTGTTCCACCCTAGCGAGATGACTAACATCGCTTTAGGCTGCCTCAGGCTTGTGAGAGAACAAATAGCAGGCCGTGAGCGTACAGTGTGCCTCTGTCTCGGCTCGTAACAAAGCCCAGGAAAGATAAGATGCGTCGGTAGACGGGACATTTCTCTCGCTGCAGGCAGGCGTTCGCTCGCAAGTGGCGCAAAAGCTCGCGATGCCGGCCCTATCTTGATCACGGTTTAATCTCGCTCAGTGTGAACTCATTAGCGTTAGCAGGAGTTTTTTGGCCTTGTTTCAGGTGGGCGCACGATGTAGCTCCCTGCTAAGCTTATTTGCGTCGCTTCCTGCGCAATGAGAACGGACGAGCTAGCTTTATGAGCTGCCGCCTCTCGGCTCTACGCCTCCTTTTCTCGTGTGCCCGCCGGGCTGGTGTCGAGCGTGCCACGGTGTTTCGTGCTCTCGTGCTCTTCAACCACGTGCCCTGGAAACTTATCCTTATTATCGATATATGGCTACGTAACCTTGGTAGAAGCCATGTCTGCCGCAGAGGCTCATTAATTAAAAATTATGGCACACTACGCAGCTCAACGATGCAGCGTATCTACTGTACTGCTAATCACACTAACGTGTCACATCACTGCTACGTTACAGCGTATCTCCTATACGGATAATCACTCTAAAGTGTCACATCACTAATTTTAATTTTACTTTTTTGGTCTTTCCCGTTATTTTTTGCTGGTTGTCAATCCTCCAGCCCCCTTACGGATCTTTTATTAAACAATAAAACAAAACGCACTGAGTCAGCGCGTGGACTCGCAGCATATTGCCCTGAGGACAAACGACCACTAACCTTCTAGTGAAGGAAGGAGACCATGGCGTTTTTGCTCCTTTGGAAACCTTTGCACCCTCGTTTGAACAAGGCATCTTTGTGTTCACTAAGCCCTCCCCACTTTTAAAATTTGTTCAATTTATGCATAAATATTTTCATCTATATTTCACCTGTGCTTAATTTATACATATATATGCATATTCATATAACTCCGATACTTATTTTCTATACATATATAAATTTATTTATACAGCTCCTGGTCGTTTCATAGATAAAATCCAAATGATGTAAAAACCTGGCTACCGTTCATTTTTGTTTACAAGCCTAAAAATATTGCGTCAATGAAAATTGAGTGTATCGTTCAAGAAAATGAAATTTTTTGCGAGGAAAATTTATTAGAAAAAATCCTAGGCTTCTAATAAATAATGATACGTAGTTGATGCTTGCTTGGTTAGTGCGTGTGTCTGTGACGCTCATAAGGATGCTTCATGGCTGTGTCTTTGATGCGAGTTTCACCAGCGCGCAAAAAATATCAGGTATTTCAGTCACTGATTATGTCACTTATATAATCACTTATATATACAGGGCGGGCCAGAAGTAACTGACCCTTTTTATTTGCTAGCTGAGTAAATAGAATACCGAAATAAACCATATAAATGTTATTCTTTCAAATAAAACAAAGTTTTCCTTTTATTAGCGAATCAAAAGGGTCAGTTACTTCTGGCCCACCCTGTATTACATCACTTATATGATATGTAAGTGATATAATCACTTATATACCACTATGTGATTATATGTAAGTGATGTGATCACTTGTATATCACTCAGATGACTTGCTGTATCTGACGCGGGTGTCGCTGTGTGGGCAGGTAGCGCCGGCGTGATGGAGTGGACTGCCGCGGGCACCCAAGCGCGCCTGCACGGCATGCGGCGTCTGAGCGCGCAGCCTCTGTCCTCAGGTCAGTGTTGCGCCTCGTGTGTCTTCTGTGTGATGTCCTCATGTGTCCGCTGTCCTCAGGTGAGTATTGCGCCTCGTGTGTCCTCTGTGTGGTGTCCTCATGTGTCCGCTGTCCTCAGGTGAGTGTTGCGCCTCGTGTGTCCTCAGTGTGGTGTCCTCTGTGCGGTGTCCTCTGTGTGGTGTCCTCATGTGTCCGCCCTCATGTGTCCGCTGTCCTCAGGTGAGTGTTGCACCTCGTGTGTCCTCTGTGTGGTGTCCTCATGTGTCCGCTGTCCTCAGGTGAGTGTTGCGCCTCGTGTGTCCTCAGTGTGGTGTCCTCTGTGTGGTGTCCTCCTTGTGGTGTCCTCTGTGTGGTGCACTCATGTGTCCGCTGTCCTCAGGTGAGTGTTGCGCCTCGTGTGTCCGCTGTCCTCAGGTGAGTGTAGAGCCCATGCCTCATGTGGCTCCATCTTATTCATTCTGCTGTCGCACACGATCGCTGCGGCGTTTAGTCACGAGAAGCGCCCAGGTTGTACCCGCGTTACGAAGTGGCTGCAGCGACGCAGAGACGCGGGGTCTGGCGCCTGATCAGCAGGCAACGCGCGGGGCCGCCGCGTCTCTGCAGCAGATGAGCTCGTAAATCTGAAGCCGCTGCAGTTTATGCGAGACGAGCCGCTGCTCTGAAGGCGCGCGAGAGCCGAGCTCATTCAGGGGATGAGATGGGTGCCCTTGAGTCGGGAGTGGCCCTAAAATGAAACAGGCTTTTCTAGAAAACGGGCTTTGGAACAAGAGATGTGGTCCTTAAAGATGTAGAATCTTAGCAGGAACAAATGTTTTCAAGTCATTTGCCTTCGAGGGCAAATGAATGAAGGGCGGCTCTTAAATATGAGGGGCCCTTGAAACTAGGGGGAATATGAAGGAATACGATTTTCTAAGAGAGGGGATTTGTAGAGATTTGGCCTTTAGTGAGGGAAGGACTGTAGAGATGTGACCTTTATTGAGATAAAGACTCTTGTAGAGATGGGCTCTTGTAGAGATGTGACATTTAGTGAGATAAGGGCTCTTGTAGAGATGGGCTTTGTAGAAATGTGGCCTTTAGTGAGATAAGGGCTCGTGTAGAGATGTGACTCTTGTAGAGATGTGACCTTTAGTGAGATAAGGGCTCTTGTAGAGATGGGCTTTGTAGAAATGTGGCCTTTAGTGAGATAAGGGCTCTTGTCATGATGGGACTCTTGTATAGATGTGAAATTTAGTGAGATAAGAGCTCTTGAAAAGGTGTAGCTCTTGAAGAAGTGAGTATGAAATTGAGTAGATAGGCCGTAAAAAGAAGCAGGCTTGTTCAAAACTTAATGTCTTATTTGGGGTGAGCGTACAATGAAGTCTGAAGGCTCTTTAATTCATCGTTGGAGAAATGCGAAAAATGTGTGTACTCTCTTCAGCAAAAAAGAAATGGAGTGTGAACTATTTCTTGTGAACATTGTTTGATCAGAAAACAATTTTAATACATGTATTTGGTAAATTATGAAAATCAGAATCTCGAACAATAAAGAGTGTGGAAATAATTACCAATCTCCGGAGAGAAATTTCATTGCATGTTTGCTGATTTAGCTTGCCATGCTGAGCATATGTGACATCTACAGGCAATATTGGGACGTGAGTGAGCTCCTACGGAGTTGTCTGTTCTGATGCAGCACCAAAATGTCTGTGAAATACTCCGAAATAATACCGGAGACTTTTGCCCAAAATTCGAATTTGCGGTTTTATTCTTTGTTTACGGATATCTGCTTCTCGTGCCTAAACGCTGGCGATAGTCTTAACGCGTGAAAATTAAGGTATTTTTTCCGTGCAGCTGATTTATGTAACTTATTTTTTGGTTTCTTGTTCCCCGCGCTATTTTAAGCGCCCACTCTTCGCTAATTCATTCTTCATCGAGAACAACAATCCAACGGACAACAAACTCTAATTTGCTGGACAATGCTGTAGGCTTACAAAAAACCTGTAGGTTTACAAAAGAAAGTTAATCATCTTCAACTTTATACGAAGAAGAGGTGTTTATAAACTTATTTGTTTTATCAATTGTTCGACTTAAGATACGTCCCTTTAAGTAAATCATCTTCGACGTTTATGTGAATTTAAGTGTTTATAAACTTAATTATTTTCCTTATTGTATGAATTAAGATATGTCCCTTTAAGCAACAATAATTTATGGCCTTCGTATGAGGCAAATAAGAATCCAAGTTAGCCACCAGAAAACGTCGCGTCGAGTACACGAACTTTGAAGGCGCGCTGTACAGGACAAACTAACAGCAGTAGCGTGTGGTGTTTGGTTCACCTGAGCAGGCAGATATAAATTTCTGTACCCAGAACTGACCTGACTCGACATCCAGTTGGTTATGGCTTGTTGCAAGACGTCGCAGTCATCAAACCAAACAAGTTGCGGCTCATCCATCGTCAGCAACATGCGCGAATATTCACCTACCGCGACCACCGCGATGCGCATGACCACAACCCATCAACAAAGTCGCATCAAAATCAACCCAGCGCAACAAACCGAGTGTGGACCGAACTCTTTAAGTTGTCCGTTCGATAAGCCAATAAAGCGACTTCCAAGTCCGCGTTTACGGCAAAAATTTGGTGCGCTTTTGATGTCTTTTATTAGATGCGCTCCTTGCTTCCTGGCGCACTTTGTGGCGTAATGGGTTGTGGAATGGAGGTTTCCATGTGATGTTGATGTGATGTTGCTGGTGCTGTTGATGTGATGTTGCTGGTGCTGTTGATGTGATGTTGCTGGTGCTGTTGATGTGATGTTGCTGGTGCTGTTGATGTGATGTTGCTGGTGCTGTTGATGTGATGTTGCTGGGGCTTTTGATGTGATGTTGCTGATGCTGTTGATGTGATGTTGCTGGTGCTGTTGATGTGATGTTGCTGTTGCTGTTGATGTGATGTTGCTGGTGCTGTTGATGTGACATTGCTGGTGCTGTTGATGTGATGTTGCTGGTGCTGTTGATGTGACATTGCTGGTGCTGTTGATGTGATGTTGCTACCTTCAGTACCTGCTAGTGCTTTTGATGAGCAATTGCTGGCTGGAGCGCTGGTGTTGGTTTTGTTAGTCACAGCCCTGTCGATGTACTGCGGCTGATGACTTTATTTTCGCGCAGTTCTGTTCTTTTAATAATGATAGGTGTTGATAATTTATTGGATTTAATCTTACCTGCTTTTACTAATTGCTATTAATTTAAGGCCTACCAAATGTTTTGGTCTGAAATTTTTATGCAAAACCATGGACCCTGGAAACTGCATTGAATGTGCAGTTGTGCTAAACAGCGTGTGTTTGTCTGTTAGTTACTCATCATTTATTACGATCATGACTTAATTGCAATACTCATTTATGATCACGACTGAAGTACTATTCTCATTTATCCCCACGACTGAAGCACAATGCTGAGGTCGCCGCCGGGCCGCAGCGCTGGAATGCGGCAGTAGTGGAGGGCTGATCCATCATGCCGGAACGATTCATGCCGGAACGATGAAGCGATGGAACAGAGCAGCGCTGGAATACCCCGGGTCTTGCTCTTCCGATGTGTATCCAGTATATATTAAGGCTCTTGTGGCTTCTGCACATTGACTACGTGTTGCGTACACGTACAGCGTTAGCGTACACGTAGAGCGTTAGCGTACACGTACAGCGTTAGCGTACGTCTTGTGCATCGAGACACGGGGATAAGTACCCTTTGAGGCAGTGAGGTACCAGGCAGTACCTCACCAGTAGGACATAGGAGCCGCCCTACGCAAATCAGTAATCGGAGGCAGCTAGCCGCCAGCGACGCGGTCTGAAGTTAGAAGGAGTTGGCGACGGTCGCAGAAACTCTTGGTCGGAAGTTGTCATCTTCTGCGGCGAGCATCTGCTAGTTCTCTTGTATTGGATTGATCTTCCAGTGGTCGTGTGCCTACCAAAAGACATTGCGAAGGACACTGGGTAAAGGGTCACTTGGCCGTATTACTTGACTGATGCCTCCTATGTCTCCAGGCCTGCATCTTTCTAAAGTGGCTACAAAGCAATGACGTCACGCTAGTGGTCCGATGCAAGATAATTTTGAAAGAAATACAATAGCGCTTAGCACGTTTCTCCGTTAAATTTTCAGAATAACTCCTGTGAAATTATGTGTCAATGATAAAAAACTACATAAGCGGTGTGTATAGGTATGAAATTTTTTACATATACATCTGAAGCTTATAATCTGCGTTTTTTTTTAATTATTTGCGATTAAATGAAAGAATCGCTGTCTTCATGTGGAGCTGCGCAGCGTTTAGAAAATATAAATGGTTGCCAAGGAGATTTTTAAGGTCAAATGTCCAATTATGATTATTTATTTATTTGTTAAGCACTTCTTGGTTCTCATTTCTACACACGCGGTTACTTAAACAATGACACAATATTGTAGAGGAGGGTTTAGCAACTACAAAAAAACACGATTTAGATTAACAATGGTTACCGTTGAAGATTTACTCGGGTCTACTGTATACTCCAGGCTTCTCACCGACACAGCATCCTGTCATTCTCAAGTGGGACGTTAGCGTAACCATAGAGTGAGGTACAAGTAACTTCCGTCGCCAACTAACCTTAATTCCAGCCTGAAAATTATGATAGATTTTACAAGCTGTTGTTATTGCCGGTGATATACTGAAATAATATACCTGGAAATTTTTTTATTGAAAATGATTGAAAGCCATCATTGGAGTGCGTGAACTGACAGACACGGCATTGCCTTCACCCTTTGTATCATTGCTTCTGGTGAGTGTTCCTATGGCCTTACATTCGTAACCTAAGATGAGGGAAGCGAAGGATAATTATAATAGAAGCGTAACCCAAGATAACAAAAAGCAAGAACGGTTTTAAAACGAACATATTGAACAAGAACACAGTCCACCTTCTTTTACGTAGAAATAACTTACGAAAATACTTTGCCTTCACAAATTGGGAATTTTAAAAAAATGAAGATCTAATGTACGGTCCATGCGAGGGAGTTGAAAGTCTCTAATGACAAAAAGAAAGATTTTGGAAGCCAGAAACCTGTAAAAAAAGATGCGCTCCCAGATGAAGCGGGAATTATTTCAACTTGAAAACTCATTCAATGAATTTCACGAAATTTTGCGTATCCGAGTCTGATATGGAGTGAATTCAAGTACTCTAAAAAATGCTCGAAGAGAAATAGAATCCTAAATAAAACTGTGGGAAACCGCTCATTTCTAGAGCTAGAAATGCTTGGCATTTCTCGTTCAGTGACCGCTTAAATCCTATCTAGTCATTTCAAGTGTTCAGTAATCTTAAGATGTGCCAATGTAAATTTAGTCAATAAAAAGGTCCAGCTTCTCCATCCTGTATCACCGATACGCACTGCAGAAGAATCTGTGTAAGGCCGCTGCCCAACTTGCCTTTGATGGAACTGAACGGCGGAGGTAGCAGCATCTGTGCCTTACAAATGTAATCATCTTATTCATGCTCTAGAAATAGTTGCATTCTGAGTCGAAAGGCGCAGCTTTCTTGTGGGCTTCGCTCGCACCGTGAGACTGATAACCTCGCTAAAATGAGTATCGCTCACTGGGAAATTGAAATTCATTTGAAAGTCTTGTGAAGAGAAAGATTTGCGGCAAAAGGTTGTGCGGGCAACTCACATGGTGGGGAAATCTTAGCTTAGTTGATGTGTGCATCTAACTCACAGTGGGCGAAATCGTCCAGAAATGTTCAGAATTCCATTCCGAAAACATTTTATTTTTACTTCCAAAACTGTGCCCGGTTCCAAGTTTTGTAGGCAAATTATCACGTTATCCTAACGTTGAACAAATGTCGCCGGATTTTGTCTTTTGTCTTAATGGATCCAAAAGAGAAACCTCCTGCGACTGAATTCAAAAAGAAGCAGAATGATGAGACAGCGATAACGGGTGATAAAAATTGTTTCAACCGTGGATAATTATAGAGTTCAGTTAGAAAGCCCATATTTTCCCGGCAAATGGAGCGAGCAGTTGTCCACTTTGGAACTCTGGAGAGGAGGTCTGGGAAATGGACGACGGAAAACTTGAAGCTGACGACCTGAGCAAAAGTCTCCGCTGCCAAAAGGAGGCCGAAACTCTTCAATTCGTGACCGGCAGCTCTAATGCCTCCAGAGCCGCCTCGAGAGATCCGTCTCGCGGTCTTTAGAGGGAGAGATCCGTCTCGCGGCCTTCGTCTCGAGAGATCCGTCTCGCGGTCTTTAGAGGATGAGAGAGACAGCACGGCAGGACGACTCGAAATTAAAGACTGTAGAGTGACGAGAGAATTTTGTGTGGCGGTGATCCTTCTCCTGATGGACGATGTGAGGCTCAAAATATCAAAATAGTTTTGACAACTTTTTTTTGCGAATGTAGGTAGAAAAGGCGATAGCATTGTGAATGCTACATAAGGTCTCGGGAGTGAACATGGACCAAGTCACTGCTTGATGCATTCCGCTGCAGAAGTGTAAAAAAAACAATTTAGAACCTGTAATTACACTTTCCGAGTTGCAAGTTTCAATTGCCCACAAGCGCTGGCTCAGAATAGGTTAAGAAAAAGAGAATAGTTGCATGTTGCATGGAAGCAGGTGGTTAAAGAGTTATTTGCTTCGTTCCTGGTCTGCATGCATGGCACAATAGACTGTTCAGTCTCTATTTAGCAGTCTGTACTGCACACTGATCAGACACCTCATGTCCTGCTCTGCATCTCTCTGACACCCCATGTCCCACTCTGCATCCCTCCCCCACCTCCTGTCCCGCTCTGCATCCCTCCCACACCCTCTGTTCCGCTCTGCATCCCTCCCCCACCCCCTGTCTCGCTCTGCATCCCTCCGACACCCCCTGTCCCGCTCTGTGCCCTGGACACCAGAAATAGACTTGCAAATCCGGGCCGCTTGTTGCGAATTCTGACGGAAGACAGGGACGTTACTGCGCTGTTGGCAGCTTACGGCCGTCTCTCACTGCCGCGATTTGCGGTGCTGCTGCGGCGCTCCAGAAATACAGGCCTCGTGCAAAGTGGGGGGCTGCTTTGTGAGATATGTGTGGAGATGAGTTTATGATGAAGATAACTGAACTCAAGGTGAAGAGAACTGTACTCTAGGTGAAGAGAACTGAACTCAAGGTGAAGATAACTGAACTCAAGGTGAAGAGAACTGAACTCAAGGTGAAGAGAACTGAACTCAAGGTGAAGATAACTGAACTCAAGGTGAAGAGAACTGTACTCTAGGTGAAGATAACTGAACTCAAGGTGAAGAGAACTGAACTCAAGGTGAAGAGAACTGTACTCTAGGTGAAGAGAACTGAACTCAAGGTGAAGATAACTGAACTCAAGGTGAAGAGAACTGTACTCTAGGTGAAGATAACTGAACTCAAGGTGAAGAGAACTGAACTAAAGGTGAAGAGAACTGTACTCTAGGTGAAGAGAACTGAACTCAAGGTGAAGAGAACTGAACTCAAGGTGAAGAGAACTGTACTCTAGGTGAAGAGAACTTAACTCAAGGTGAAGATAACTGAACTCAAGGTGAAGAGAACTGTACTCTAGGTGAAGATAACTTAACTCAAGGTGAAGAGAACTGAACTCAAGGTGAAGATAACTGTACTCTAGGTGAAGAGAACTGAACTCAAGGTGAAGAGAACTGTACTCTAGGTGAAGAGAACTGAACTCAAGGTGAAGAGAACTGAACTCAAGGTGAAGAGAACTGTACTCTAGGTGAAGAGAACTGAACTCAAGGTGAAGAGAACTGAACTCAAGGTGAAGAGAACTGTATTCTAGGTGAATAGAACTGAACTCAAGGTGAAGAGAACTGAACTCAAGGTGAAGAGAACTGTACTCTAGGTGAAGAGAACTGAACTCAAGGTGAAGAGAACTGAACTCAAGGTGAAGATAACTGAACTCAAGGTGAAGAGAACTGTACTCTAGGTGAAGATAACTGAACTCAAGGTTAAGATAACTGAACTCAAGGTGAAGAGAACTGTACTCAAGGTGAAGAGAACTGAACTCAAGGTGAAGAAAACTGAGCTCAAGGTGATGAGAACTGTACTCTAGGTGAAGAGAACTGAACTCAAGGTGAAGAGAACTGTACTCAAGGTGAAGAGAACTGAACTCAAGGTGAAGAGAACTGAACTCAAGGTGAAGAGAACTGTACTCAAGGTGAAGAGAACTGAACTCAAGGTGAAGAGAACTGAGCTCAAGGTGAAGAGAACTGTACTCTAGGTGAAGAGAACTGTACTCAAGGTGAAGAGAACTGAACTCAAGGTGAAGAGAACTGTACTCAAGATAAAGATAACTGAGCAGAAATAGAGTGCAAGTCGTCACTGCCATCGAGGGCTGAAATAGAAAAAATAGAAAGCAAAGCAAATTTTGTGAGATAGCTAAAAGCACGGTTGACGTTCATGCATACTGGACAATATTATTTTGTAAGTTAATGAAACCTTTTTTGGGAAAACGGGATGGCGTAATGAAAAGATTTGAGATTAGAGACGAGGATAAGAATAATTGGTAAGACGTTAGATCTCGAGAAGATTCAGCCTGTCTTCGTTGACATGTTTACTGCGACTTTTATAGCTTTAACGTTTTCATTCAGTCACTTGACTGCAGTGAAAGTTCTCTGAAAAATGCGGGATTTACCGTTGTCTTCGCAGCAGGTCGGTGCTGTTTTCAGGATCAATGGGACCATATTTTTTATGCTAAATGAATGAGCGTCAAATAATTCACTGTGTAAATGCTTGATTCTTCGTCGCGACATCCTAATCGAAGTGGAGATGAGATTTCAGAATATCTCCAAACAGAAAGAAGCCGAATATTTCTTCTTAACTCATGGATTTCTCTCCTAAACGGACATCCATTATCCAAAAACTCCTATGTTTTGTCCACGAACTTCTGATTGGGCCTTAGGGAGACTTAAACTAACTTATCTGATCTAACTTAAATGAATGGCTCCATGTATTGGCTCCATGTATTGGCTCCATATATGAGCTCCATGTATTGGCTCCACACATGGGCTCCGTATATTGGCTCCATATATTGGCTCCATGTATTGGCTCCATATATGAGCTCCATGTATTGGCTCCAAATAGTGGCTCCATGTATTGGCTCCATATATTGATTCCATATAGCGGCTCCATACATAGGCTCCAAATATTGGCTCGATGTATTGGCTCCACATGCGAGACTGGCATCCTCCCGAGCGATATTTCTGGCGAGCGATGTTGCAGGAGCGAGCTGAGCTTCCTGGCGCCATTCAAAGTAGATTTAAGGGCCCCAAAATTTGAAATTTATGCGCTGTTGCAGCTGCCTACACGACTTACGGCCGCCTCTGCGCCGGCCCCGCCGCGTCCTGCTGGGGGCGACCGCTGCAGTTCGTGAGGGATGTTGTGTGTCTATCGTGTTCGTGAGGAATGTTGTGTGTCTCGAGTATAAGTGAGGGATGTTGTGTGTCTATGGTGTTAGTGAGGGATGTTGTGTGTCTATGGTGAGCTTGGGTGAGCTGGTGTCGCAGCCTTCACCTCGAAATCCTGAATTTTATTTACGATAGTAAAGAGCGTATATAGAGTGTCATCTAAGAGCACAAGTAGATCTATAACCCCGTCACAGTGCGCAGTTCACTTGCCTAAATACTCGTAATTACGGGAGCTGCGAGGGGGGGCTCAGGGAACTCTTCACCGTAAATACTCATCGTAATTTTTTCGCCATGATATCAATTTTTTTGGCCGCCCTGGGCAGAAGCTATACGTGAGCGGCTAACATCACAGATGCCCCGGCGATAAACTTTGGCTGGGTATTTACAGCACACCGTTACCTGCGCCTTCCCTTCGCAGCCCCTGCTTTTATTTAGGCAAATAAACAGGCAGTGCAACCAGTTTATGACCTCACTTATGCCTTTAGATGTGCCTGCACTTCCAGTGGGCCTGAGTCATGGATTTTGGAAAATGAGATTCGGTGCGGTAAATTGGTGCGAATTTCTCATGTGTGGTCATTTAAAATAACTTCAGTTCCCATTAAACTGTGGTATAAGTTTCAAAGCAGCTTTTCTACATTATCTACTTACATTAAAGATATGTACCGTTATGTCCAGCGTACTACTACGATTGCGTGTCTTCTCTAGTGTCGCATTTTATATTGTAATGAAACTAGCATTATTTTTTCGTTATTTCGTTAGCTAGCAACAATTGAAGCGTAACTATCATCGCCAGAAGACGAATGTAACGCGCCGAAGGTAACTATAACCCTCAGAAAAACTATCAAAATCGGAAGATAACTGTAAGCCTCTGAAATCAGTAATGGCCCTCAGAAAAAAACCACAGCCCTCTGACCATAGTTATGAGTCTCAAGTGAGAAAATAATTGTCGGAAGCTATTGTCGGAGTGTAACTTATGGAAAATGACGATAACCCATGGAAAATTACTATGATCCTCAAAATTGTACAATAGCCTTCACAAAACAAGCACAAGCCTCATAATGCAGCTATAACCCCCGCAATACAACAGTTACACAACAATAACAATTAGACTCACAAAATGCAGGTACGAGGATCTAATGATTGGTTCTACTAGAGTTGTGAAGTTCGTTATATTCCGCAGCAGGAAGCTAAACACATAAATTGATGTGTAAATTTGGTGCAAGAATGTACGTCGACTGCTAAACTATTCTTAGACAATTTCATCTTCCCTTTGAGACAATATTTCGTGACCTTTTCATCGCATCACAAAGTTTAGTTTTGCATCGCTAATTTTGCCCCTCAGAATCCGGACTTTGTTGCCTCCACTACACTTCCGGGTGTAATTTCTGCATATAATGCTTATGGGGTTCCGCTCCCGGGCGTCCGCGGAATTCCGTGAACTTCAAAGCAAAGCTTCAATTCAGTGGCACAAATTTTTATCTCCACTTTAAAGGATATTTTTTCTTTCCGAGTAGACCTAAAACGCGCTTTAGGAGCGGCAACACTTCGTTGATGCTCAAGTCCCGACAATTTCTGCGAAGAATTTCTGTGAACTATTTGTTACAGAGAGCAAGCCTTCTGAGGTTGCCTGCGCCTGAGAACAGCTAACTGAATATTCGAGTGCTAAATTGCCTGTAGTTGCTGAGCTCCCAAATGCGCCTTGGAGCTCTCCAACATTTGAGATGTGGTCTCGTGGGAGAGAGGAAACGCCCGCTCTCTCTTTGTTCACTTTAATTTGGTGTCGTGAGACGCTCGTTGTTTTGTGCGACAAACGGGTTTGCTGTGTTTAGACGAGCGTTTTGGTTCTAAAAGTGCCTCAACATAAGTATAGTTAAACCGTATTTAATAGAACTTTAGCACCCAAATTTCTATTTTTGATGAATTCAGCTTTAGGTTAGAATCCTCATAAGGTTATCTTTAAATGGTTTTATTGTGCGCCTTATTATTACATCCCAACTCACCCCTGGCCAGGTTATTGTTTTATGTTTGCGTAAATGATGTTTACTGAACAGCACGAGAGTAGAATTCTCTCACAAGACTTGGACGGACTTTGGCAGCGGTGTGATGCTTTCCTGAGGGCTGGAACTTAGTGTTTTTTTAAGAGAAATTCACTTTTTAGGTTGCTCGCGTCACTCCAATTCACCCATCGGTTTAGTGAAAAAGTCTGCGGTAGTTACAACCAGTATTTCAGTTACTTTTTGTGGATCTTTTCATGTTTCACAACTGAAGCATCGATGAATTTTTAATACATCACCTTTATTTCCAGGTACCGTATTACTGTTATTGAATCTTTGCAAATTTTATTCTTCTAATTTGAAGTTTATTACTGCCTAATCGTTAATGTTTTGCCAAACATTTCCCCATTAGAATAGAGCAAAATGAGTTGCAAATGCTCTTATAGTTGGTTGGGCGTATTTCTTCGATGGAGTTTCTCAGTTCTCGGGTAGTCATGATCTGAAAATAAAGGAATTAATATTTGCTGTTGTTGCTTTGTAAAAGAGAACAGTCTTCAACACCGACGCTTCATTTGAGTGTTTTGATTTCGAATCTTTCTTTCACCCTCATGCACCGGCGAGTTTTTCTTTCTTTTTTATCCTTTAGAGTCATGAAGTATAAACAAAGGGAAGTTCGTATTTTCCCTGGAGTATTTTCCGTGCTTCCTAGCGCGCACTTCCACAAAAGTCAAGAGAAATCACGTTACCTACGCCGACAAGTTTCGGATTAGCTAGCAGCAGTGCCGGTACGCCTGGTCTTGTTGCTCGCCTTCTGCCTGCCGTGCTGCTGGTGTTGCTGGTGCTGCTGGTGTTGCTGGTGCTGCTGGTGCTGCTGGTGTTGCTTGTGCTGCTGGTGTTGCTGGTGTTGCTGGTGTTGCT